>ML790725.1:484166-504634 GCA_009831015.1 Picea engelmannii | reverse complement strand
TCATGAGGGCCACTATGAGTTTTTGGTCATGCCCTTTGGCTTGTGTAATGCCCCCTCCACCTTCCAAAGCCTCATGAATCATGTCTTTTGTCCCTTTCTCCATCATTTTTTCTTAGTTTTCTTTGATGATATCCTCATCTATATCAAAACCTGGATAGACCATCTTACTCATGTGGATTGAGTTCTCCATCTACTCTCTCAACATCAACTTTTCCTAAAACAGTCTAAATGTGCTTTTGGTGCCTCGGAAGTAGAATACTTGGGTCATCTGGTTGGCAAGGATGGCATCAGGGTGGATCCGAAAAATATTGAAGCTATGCAAGACTGGCCGCACCCAAAGACTCTCAAAATCTTGCATGGATTTCTGGGCTTAAAAAGGTACTATCACAAGTTTGTTAAGAATTATGGAAAGATTGCAGCACCTCTCACTGCTCTTCTCAAAAAGAACTCTTTCACTTGGACTCTAGCCACTACTCAAGCTTTTCAAACCTTGAATATGGCCATGTGCACCACTTCGGTTCTGGCCCTTCCTGATTTCACAAATACCTTTGTGTTGGAATGTGATTCCTCAGGGAAAGGAATCGGTGTTGTCCTTATGCAAGAGGATCAACCTTTGGCCTTCACCAGCAAGCAACTATCTAAAAGGAATATGGTAAAACCCATCTATAAAAAGGAAATGATGGCTATTCTACATGTTGTTCATCTATGGCGCCCTTATCTCTTGGGGCAATGTCTCCAAATTAAGACAGACCATCAAAGCCTCAAGTACTTTCTGTAAAAAATCATTTCCTCCCCGGAGCAACAAAAATGGGTGACTAAGCTCTTTGGATATGATTATGAGATCATTTACAAGAAAGGCAAAGACAATGTGGTGGTGGATGCACTGTCCTGAAAATATGAAGAAGAAGGATCCCTTTTTTCTCTTTCCTTCATTGTACCAGATTGGGTCCAAGTTGTTCACTAGGAATGGCTACAAGATCCCAAAAGTTTGCATCTGATCTAGTAATTGCAGACCAATTCTCCAGCTCCCCCAGTATACTCTTGGCTCCAGGATGAGCTTCGATACAAAGACCATTTGTATTTAAGTAAACAATCAAATCTTAAATCCATGGTACAATCTGAGCTTTATGCTACACCCACAGCAAGGCACTCCGGGTTCACCAAAACCTATGACAGGGTCAAACGTTCTTTCTTGTGGGATGGTATGAAACAGGAAATCCGTAATTTTTTCACTGAATGTGATGTGTGTCAATGCAACAAGGGAGAAACAATCAAATCTCTGGGCACACGACACCCGCTTCTGATTCCACCTGCTATTTGGAAGGATATCTCTGTGGACTTTATTACTGGCTTACCAAAATTGGGAAATAAATTAGTCATAATGGTGGTTGTGGATCACCTTTCCAAGTATGCTCATTTTTGTGCTCTTCAACACCCATTTACTGCATCCACGATGGCTCAAATTTTCATGGACCAGATCTTCAAGCTTCATGGCATGCCACACTCTATTATTTCTGATCGTGACCCAACTTTCACAAGCAATTTTTGGCAAGAATTGTTCAAGCTACAGGGCACCCAATTGCATCTCAGCACATCTTATCATACCCAGATTGATGGTCAAATAGAACTTGTCAACAAATGTTTGGAAACATATATGAGGTGTCTTGCCTCTGAAAAGAAAAATCAATGGGCTCAATGGTTACCCCTAGTTGAATGGTGGTACAACACTTCCTACCATATAGCTACACGCATGACTCCTTTTGAAGCGGTATATGGATAGAAGCCACCTTCATTTCTCTCATACTTACCAGGTACCTCGAAGGTCCAGGCGGTTGACCAAACACTTACAGTTCGAGAGGATATTCTTCGTACCCTCAAAGAGAACTTGGTCATGGCATAGAATCGCATGAAGTAACAAGCAGATCAAGTTCCCTCTAAACGTCAATTTGCAGAAGGGGATCAGGTGTTTCTGCGACTACAACCATACAAGAAAACTTCCCTCAAGGCCAAGCATTGTCAGAAGCTAACGCCCAAATTTTATGGTCCTTATACAGTTCTCAAGCATGTGGGAAAAGTCGCCTATCAATTAGCTTTTCCCAGTCATTCGAAGCTACATCCTATTTTTCGTGTTTCATGCTTAAAGAAGGTGATTGGAACTAGGTGCCAAATTCAAACCAACCTTCCCGAGTTAGCTGAAAAAGGATCCATTTGGCTACAGCCAAAAGCAGTTTTGGACCAGCGTGAGCGTCACCTGCATCAAAGAACCATCAAGGAAGTGCTAATCTAGTGGAAAGATACAACTCCAGCAGATGCCACTTGGGAACCAGCTACCATTCTGCAGTAGTTTCCACATCTCAAGCCTTGAGGACAAGGTTGTTTTTAAGGGGGTGGACATGTTAGGATCCTAACCTGCACATAGGTAGAGCAATATATTCGGATGTAATAAAGGTCAATATTAATAAGGCTTTTCAATAAAATAGAATAAGGAGGATGTAAGAAGACCTAATAGAAGCTTCCACTTCTAGAAGGATCTTCCTCTAGATGCTTCTCTTGATATAAATATTTAGTATAAATAAGGGTCGAGGGTATGAAAACCCTAGCTTGGAGATTATTGTAACAGAGCGCTTCTCGACTGGAGGTTTCCCCCTCGAAGAGTCCCATGAACATTGCTTTCTAAATCAAAGTGTTATTTATGTTGTTGTACTTATATCATTTCTATGTTATTGTGGAGTTTATGTTGGTTTTATTATTGTTATTCTGCCATTTCTAGCATTTTATTTATGTTCTGCATAATTTTTATATCTGGTATATTACAATCACGATCATGATCATGAATCCATTTTCCTCACCCAGGAAAAGTACGATATGTTCCTCCTTTCACAAATGGAAGTAAATGAGGAAGCTGAGGAATCAGAACAACAGGCCTTTGAGAACGCTATAATGGAGGTTCATAGGCAGTATAACCTAAGGAGAAAGAAGACAAACAAGAACTCTCCAAAGAAGGCTACTGAAACCAAGAAAGCCTCAAAAAACCTTCCCAAGAAAGTCCCTGAGAGAAACAAGGTTGGACCTCATACACAAAAAAATCCAGAAATACTACAAAGAGAAAATCAGAATGAAGTTTCATCAATCAATCAACCAAGTGCACCTGGACATAGAATTCCGACAGATAAACTAGAAGTACAGACCTTAAGAAAACCGTTCACTGCATTCATCCTTGAAGGGGAACTAGCTAAATTAAAAATTCCCATTGCCCTATTTGATATGATGAACAAGAGAGCTTATAGGTCTCAAGTGATTAAATCTTTAAGCATCGAACCCAAGATAGGTACTAAGGCTTTGAATGTTGGATCGGTAAATCACTCGGACACAGTAAATCTTGTTGATGACCGACCAGAGCTCCTTTTTGGTCCTGAAGTTGATGGTCAAACTGATAATGGTGTTGTAGCCCCTTTCTACATCAGCCTAAACATCCACGATCTGATATTACACAATGCTATGTTGGATTCGGGTGCTTCTCACAACCTGATGCCCAAAGCTGTGATGGAAAAGTTGGTGCTCGAGGTCACCATACCCTACAAAGATTTGCATTCTTTCGATTCCAACAAGGTTAAATGTATAGGCCTGATCAAATACTTATGCATTACATTAGCTCAAATCCCAGTAAAGAGTATGGTAATGGATATAGTATTTGCAGATATTCCCCCAAAATACAGTATGTTACTGTCAAAATCATGGGGGGCTAAGCTGAAAGGAACCCTGCAGCTAGATATGTCCTACGCCACCATCCCGATATTCGGACAACAGAGGAGACTGTATAGAGAAACCTTGATGAAGTATATGGTCAGTAGTCAGGAAAAGCCACATAACTATCAATTATACTCTTCACACTCTTATATAGACTCTTTCATTATATACAATGATGGCAATGTGGAAGAACAAATTGATCAGCTAGAAAATGATACACGTGATTCAAAAGAAAGTAAAGCAATCATTGAAGCAGGAAGGGTGGAAATGGTAGAGAGGGAGGATCTGCTAGCAGTTTTTTGGAGCATGGATTTCAATGGTGTTGTGAGTAAAGAAGGAGCTGAAGCTGGAGTTTGGATACATAATCACAGGTCAAGGTATTCTGAGAAATCATTCTTACAAACTGAATTTCCAATGCACTAATAATGTAGCTAAGTATGAGGCTCTGATGTTGGGCCTGAAACTACTAAAGAAAGTTGGTAACAAATAGATCTTGGTAAGGGGTGATTCAGAACTGATTATCAAGCAAATCAAAGGTGAGTATGCAGCTAAACACCCCAGACTTAGGGCATATAGAAACATTGTTTTGGATTCTCTTCAGTGCTTTACTGAAATTGACTTGCAGGTAATGCCTAGAGGACAAAACATACTAGAGGATGGGCTGGTACGTCGGCAACTACCTGTAAAATTCCTTTTCATCCCACACACAAGTACACAGTGGAGGTGAAGTACAGACCAACCGTTCCTGACAACATCAGATACTAGCAAGTATTTTGAAATGACGATCAAATTGAATACTTCCTACAGTGTAAGAATGATTTCGAATGTACAAACATAGATTTAGAACATGATGACGAGATTGTAAATAAATTTGTTTCTGAAAGTGGTAATGTAAATAACATAGATTCCAAAGAATTCAATGAAAGTAAAGTAGATGCAAATGAATTGAATGGAAATGAGATAGATTCTGGTATTCTACAGTTGAAAATTAATGTGTTACCCAGAGGTCTAGTTCCGCTAGAAGACTTGTTCGATTTTAACGATCTAGCCAAAAAACCGAAAATTGAAGCTAGTGGTAAAGAGGTCGAAGAGTGCAACATAGGAACATAAGAAAAACCTAAGATGATAAAAATCTCCAAATCTCTACCCCCTAAGAAAAAACGCAAGTACATTGAAATTTTTAAGGAATATGCGGATGTTTTTTCCTGGGGTTATGAAGACTTAAAATCCTACGACACAAGTATCATACAGCATCGGATTCCTATAAAAGAAGAACACAAACCTTTCAGACAGAAACTTAGGAGAATAAATCCCAAGTTAATTCCCCTAATAGAGAAAGAAATCAAAAAGATGTATGATGTGAAAATCATCGTCCCATTGAGATTTTCCAAATGGGTTTCTAAACTAGTTCCTACCAGGAAGAAAACTGGCGAGATCAGACTTTGCATAGATTTCAGAAATCTGAACAAAGTCTCTCTCAAAGACAATTAACCTTTGCCCAAAATGGACCACATTTTATAAAAGGTGGTTGGGTCTAGTAGGATCTCCTTACTATATGGTTTCTCAGGCTACAACCAAGTGCCTGTCCACCCAGAAGATCAAGAGAAAACAACATTCACTACACCTTGGGGAACCTTCATGTATGTGAATATGCCTTTTGGTTTGATGAATGTTGGTGCCACTTTCTAGAGAGAAATGGATATTTCTTTTGTGGATGAGCTTGGGAGACTTATAGTCATTTATCCGGATGATGTGACAGTCTACTCCCAATCTGACGAGGAACACTTGTTGCACCTTAGACGCATGTTCGAGAAGTGCAGAAAATTTGGGATTTCTTTGAATCCTAAGAAAATCCTTTTTGGGTTAGAAGAAGGCAAATTGTTGGGACACATAATTTCTAAGGATGGAATCAAAATATATCCTAGCAGAATAGAGGCCATCCAAAAACTGAAACACCCTAGGAATATTAAAGAGCTACAATCTTTCATTGGCAAAATAAACTTCCTAAGAAGATTCATACCCAACTTGGTCGAGCTTCTCAGGAACATCACCAATATGTTGAAAAAGGACACAAAAATAAAATGGAATATTGAATCCAAGCATTCTTCTGAACAGGTTAAGCATGCACTCACACAAGCTCCAGTGTTGATTAGTCCAGACTTTACCAAAGATTTTTACCTTTTCTCTTTTGCATCCGAAAACACCATCACATCAGTACTACTGCAGAAAAATAGCGAAGGGTATGAACAACGCATAGCCTTTTTTAGTAAATCTTTGAGAGATGTTGCGTTAAATTATAAAATAATGGAGAAACAAGATTTCACCTTGGTGAAATCCATAAAAGACTTCAAAGTCTATATTCTCCATTCCCATACCATTGCCTATGTCCCAAATACAGTGGTAAAGGATATTTTTACTTAGGATAATCTAGATGGTAGAAGAGGAAAGTGGATTGTTGTTATTCTAGAATACAATTTAGAGATTAAGCCTACTAAACTGATCAAAGGTCAAGGTCTAGCAAAGTTGATGGCTGAATCTAATTTCCACACTCCGGAGATTAATTTCTTAGTTGTACTTGATGAGTAGGGAGAGAAGGCGACTCCAAGCATGAAGTAGGTATTTCTAGACTCTCCATGGTACACAAACCTGATTTTTGTCTTTCTCAATTTACAATCTCCCCTTGGTCTAACTAAAACCAAAGCGAGGTTTTTTAAATTAAAAGAATTAAAATTTTGTATTCTAGAAGGTAATCTTTATTGGAAAGATCCTAGAGGTATTTTGTTAAATTGCCTACTAAAAGACGAAGTTAACAAGGTTTTACAAGATTTTCATGCAGGATATTGTGGTGGGCATCTGAGTTAGAAGACTGGAGTAAATAAGATCCTCAGAGTTGGATTCTACTGGCCCACATTGTTCGCGGATGTACATCAGCAAGTCACCTCATGCCATAAATGTCAAGTGTTTGAAGGTAAAAAGAATGTCCTTCCCTTGCCCCTCAAACCCGTCTCTGTTGAGGATCATTTCCAGCAATGGGGTTTGGACTTCGTCGAAGAGATACACCCTCCTTCTTCTGGCCAACACAAGTGGATTCTCATTGCCACTGATTGTTTTATGAAATGGATCGAAGTTGTACCATGCAGGAAAGCTACTGATTCTTTTATCATTAAATTTCTAGAACATCATATTTTGTCTCGTTTTGGATGCCCTAGAAAAATTATAGCTAACAATGCAACAACCTTCCGGTCCAAAAATCTCATAGATTTTTATAGCCAGTATCACATTACGTTGGGACATTCCACAGCTTATTACCCTCGGGGAAATGGGTTGGTTGAGTCTTCCAATAAAACCCTGGTGAATATCATTAAGAAGACACTGCAAGAAAATAAGAAGTCATGGCATAACAAGCTGGTTTTCATGCTTTGGACCGATAGAATAACCACTAAAAGGTCAATTGGTATGTCTCCATACTAGTTGGTCTATGGTACTGGAGCAGTTTTTCCTATAACCTCTTTGGGGGTCTCGCTCATGAAACTTTTGCAAGAGATGAAAGCTGAGCCGAATGATTCCCAAAGAAGAATAAACTAGATGATCCATTTGCAACAGTCCAGGGAAGAAGTATACAACAAAACTTAGGTCATCCAGGAGAACATCAAAAAGATTTTTGACAAAAGAACTAAAGAAGATAATTTTGAGTTAGGTGATTTGGTACTGAGGTGGGATGATAGGAATGAATATAAGGGTAAACACGGAAAGTTTGATAGCCTATGGAGAGGCCCCTTTATGATCCAGACATTCAGAGGAAACAATGCTTTTCTTCTCAAGAATAGTGATGGTATAGACTTGCCAGGCAGACCTGTGAACGACAGGATGTTGAACTACTACTCACCACCTCAATAAAGGCACTTTCCACCTGTTCCCATTGTACAAACTATTTTACTTTACTTGCAGTTTATGAATGGCTGACGTTGATTAGATGGTTGAAGCTCGCAGAGAAGGCCCTGAGCCACTGGACAATGTCATAAAAAAAAATCAAAAATAAAACAAATCAAGTAGTGAAAGAATCTCTGGAGTAAATTTTTCAAGACATCATAAAGCAGGATTCTTGGCACTTCGCAAGGAGAGTACCATCCTTAGGTGGAACCACTACTATAACCCTATAATTTATAGGATCAACTGGTGACTGAAACTTTTATCCTTGTAATGTTTTTTGGATTTCAAATAATGTTTCATCCTGCAGATGATTTGAAAACAAAAAGAAAAGAAAAGAAAGAAGAACATGAAAAAATGAAAAGAGAATAAAAGGGGGCATAGAAGAAAAAATGAACAAAGCCCCATGCAATAACAATGACTTGATCCATACTATTTAAACATGGCCAGATGATCCTTTTGAATTAATATTGATAGGATTAGTGAATAAGCTTGGTTAAATTGTTTAATCTTAGCCAAGTATATAGGATAGTTAGTGAATAAATTTGATCAGACTGTTCAATCCTGATCAAATAGCCCCAGGATAAAGTAATTTCTTAGCCCAACTGTTTAATCTAGGCTAAAGGTGCAGGTAGGTAGGATAGGACACAGACTAGCCAGCTTTTCTTTCAATAAATTTGGTATGGTGTTCAAAGAAAATGTATGATTCTAATGTTTGAGTTGTTTTCCTAACCCCATGGTGACAAAAGCAAGGGAAGCAGCACACAAAACCCACAAAAAGAACTAATCCTAAGTTCTGTTGCACATACTAAATCACGCCCGGAGATTAAAAATGGAGCATATATCTATGACAGAGTTATTGGTGCCCAGATCTATAGCTAAGATGAGTTTCTGAACCCCCTGGACCGTTCTACCTTTAACGGTGGGGGGGGGTCCGAAATGATGGTTAACAAGAGCACATAGATATATGGTCCAACAAACGACGTGCAGATGAACGACTGACAAGAGTTTCCGAAACTCCATATATTTCAGCTTCAAACAGTTCATCGAGAAGTTTTACCATCCAGTGGTGAGCATGCTCAGTGGGAGACCAGAGCCAAGGATAAATGAAAATATCCAGAGAATCTTACACCTCTCAGACCTCGCAAAGATGGGAGATTGGTTCATGTATCAAAATCACACAGAAATTAGAGTATACGAGTGCGAATTGGCTCCATACAAGTTGCCCAAGTATTTACCTGTGAGGATAGTTTTCTTGGAATATATATGACAAATGATAAGTTCAGATGATATACACTTTGTGTTTTTGAAGAAGAAACAACATCTGAGGATTAAGGGGCAGATAAGATCTTTTATCTGCAATAGACGAGCTGTTGAGGAAGAGGCAAATAAACTTTTGAGGGAAATGAAATTTGAAACAAGTTTCCTGTGGCACTACGATCCATGTGGGATCATTTCGGAGATGAGAGTGAAGAATAAAAATATCTTGTATGTTCATACACCCAAGCCCGAGATAGAGAAGTTTGTAAATAAAATGGAGTGGGAGGTGAACACTCTGGAATAGGTAGAACAACAATCTCCTTCAGTTATCATCTCGCAAACAACCACACCACAGGTACCAAAGGAGAAAAGACCTAGGAAGGACACTTCCCCTTCATTCACAGAAGTCTCAGCTGAGGATTTCCAGGTACACACCAAAAGGCCAAAAGCTAGTCATACAACTCACATGACTGGTGAAAAGGAAACCCAGTCCACTATAGTTATGAAAGGTGATCATTCACCTCTTATATCAAGCAACCAACAGATCATGTCTACCTCTTCATACAAGAAGCAGACTGACACTTCACTAGTCAACCAGTCGAATAAAGGAGGTGCAAAATTGAGTATTTTTGAGAAATATGATATGATCAAGAAGAAGAATCAGATGTTGACCAGTAGCACCTGGGCTCAATTTTGGAAGAAAACGTCCACGGCACAGCATAGACTGTTATCATCTTTTGATACATATAAAGGCATAATACACATGGCCTTTTTGCAAGCACAAGTGCCCGATCCAAAAGCAATAATTGATTACAAAAGGGAAATGTTTGAGTTCAACACCAAAGATGTACACCCAGCCGATCAGATGGATCTACACAAGCAGATGGGAGAAATGGTTTTCTCTACATTAGCAAATGCTTCTACTTCTGTCGCTAAGTTACAGGTTTCTCTGAACAACGTTCAGACTCAGTTAAAATTGGAGAAGATGTCATCTTTTGCAAAGGACAACAGAATAAAGTCCTTAGAAGAATTGGTGCTCAAGATTGGGTATGATCCCTCCAATGTGAAAGCAGTTGAGATGCTCAAGAAAAAGTATGTGGACATAACATCTCTGAGGAAACAACTAAAATTTCCACCTACAGAAGATGCACAGGCAAAGGAGATAACTGAGATGGAAGGTGAAAAGGATGAAATGCTCAAATTTATCATGGAGCAGAATGCATAGTTAAGAGAGATGGAAGCAGAGCTAGAGAGATTGGTAAAGGAGTAGGCAGGCTATTGAAAAAATAAAAGGAGATTTGGGAGAAATTCCCACTAAAGCCAATGAAATCATTAGATTCCTGAACTCGAAGAATAGAGAAGAAATAGAAGACCTGAAGATCGAAGACAGGACATAAACCATCCTCGAAGTCAAGAGAGTACTGACCAAAAGAGGATTGATGTTGTAGTTGGAGGAGAAGGTACAGAACATGGACATTGGAGTTCAAATTTTCTTCAACAACATCGAGGCTTTGCAGAAGAAAGGTATTCCTGGTCTACTGGTCCTAAATGACAAGTTGATGACTCTTCTCAATTACAAACAGAAGATGGCCATGGTGGCCAAAGACAGTTTGAAGTTTTTAGGAATACAAGGTAGTATAACAGGTAAGGAATTCTTAGAAAATTTGCAGCCTGACCTCAGCATACAGCATGAGATCAAGTATATTTTCATCATCAAACCGAATTTTTCCAAGTATACAGAAATGGATGAAATATACAGGAGACTACTCAAAGTCACCATTCCCAGACAGCTAAGATAGGAAGAGTTGTGCAATTTAATCCAGTAGGAGATGAGGTGTGCAAGTTGAGTCAGCACGTGGATCAGTTAAAGTCATGTGGGTGACTCACTAATGGCCTTCCCTAGAATCAGCATGAAGAATTTGACACATCATCGACAGTTCCTAAATTTTTGTATCGTGTTAGCTAGTTAGTTAGATTCAAAATCTGCCACGTCCTGATCTTTAATGATAGGGTCATTTTTAATTTTGACTATAAATACTTCAAACTTTGAAGTACTGAGGGTTGATCATTACGCCCTAGCATGCTGTAAGCACTATAATTTTTATCAAGAGATCTTCCAGTAATACAAAGAGACGTTTCACAGGATTCCTGCGTGTTAACTGTTGGTGAAGTTTTTATCTTTCTTAGTTATCATCTTGTTTTCTGATCTGATCATTTAAAGGGAGTTAAAGTTGAAGAATTTACCTTTGTGTACTCTGTTTCTGAGCTTTAAATATCTAAATGTTTATCCTCTGATGTTACAATAAATAAATTCTTAATTGCTTATTTATGTTAATTGGCAATCTCGCCTTTTCTGCTATCCATCACTTTATTTCTAAAGAATCCAATAGTTGCATTGTCCTGCCCTGTGAAAATAATCTTTATATATGTTATCCGATCTCTATCTTTATAATAAATACCCCATATCCCAATGGAGGCATAAACCCTATTTAATCCAACTTACAAAAACAAACAACCCAATCTCATTTAATATAACTAGCCTAATATCTTAAAACTAAAACAAAGTTAAATCTTACAGAGAGATCCCTCTCTGAAACTGGTAGGCCTAGATTCCAGTTTCGAAGTGGTTGGAATAAGTTGCCTCTGGTAAATTTTCTTCTACCCCCGACAACCTCTGGGAATTTACAGAGCGTTAGCAGATTCATTGAAAGGGAGCATTTTGTAGCCCGGTGACCATGTTTGTGGCACCTGTGGCACTTGAAAGGAATACCCTCATATTCAAGAGGTTGTCTAAACAAGAGGTCTCTGTGAGTGAGCTCCAGCGTATTTGAAAGTCCCTTTTTGATGTTTAGCAAGACAAGAATCCGATCCACTGACATTTTACCTGAGGATAGAAAAGACAAATCCGCCTTCATAAAAATGCCCAAAGTGTTTCCAATCTTCTTGAAACTTTTCCAGCTCTAGCACTCCGGCAACAACCCTGAAAACCTTACCCAAATTAGAATCTCATCAATCCTTTCACTATTTGCATCAAAAAATGGGTCCATCGCTTCAATAACAGAGGCATAGAGTTTATACACTAGGGGTCACGCAAAACTTGACACACATCTGCTGATGTCTGGAATTTGAACAAGATCCAATTGTTTGCAAGGGTATGCATGGACGACAAAGGGAACCCCAAATCCTTCCATTGAGAGGAAACTCATGCCTTTAAATGGTAGAGGCTTAGATTCCTCTCATTTGCGCGCCTCGCCACTGCTTTATCAACTAGATCTAGGACCTCTGGAATCATGACGTCGTCCCCAAGAGCCAAAGACTGCGGGCGAGGAACCAAATTTACTCTCGGGAAAGCTTTCTTTCTCTTTTGAGCCGAGGGAATACCATTGAAATCCTTCAACACAAGGAATCTAAGGGGTAGTCTAAAGGACAAGGGAGAGGGAGGGGAGCGAACGATAGTCTCCAAAATAGTGACACAAGGAGAGGATGGGGGTAATAGGAAGTCATTCAGATCCAAAGAAGTAGGGGGACCTAACTCTGAGAGGGGGGGAGAGGAGAAAGAAGGATAAAGACTGGGTCGAGAGCTTACCAAATCTGGAGAGAGAAGCCAATCCTGAAGCTGGCTAGATGGGAACCCTCCTCACTCCGATGGAAAACCCCAGACGGACTCTTGGCCTACCAAATTAGACGCATAAATCCAAATTTCCGGTAAAACTTTTGTGGGTTCTGGGTAAAATCCTTCCCTTAGTAGAGCATCAACATCTGGAGCAGCGGGCAGGTCCCCTAAAAATGACAGCTGGGTCCCCGAAGCTATAGCACATAATGGGTTTGGAGAGGAAATCCTCCTCGATCTCCTGACAATCAACGATAGAAACAGAGAGGTCATTTCAGGGGAGCTACTAGCTGGCAAGTTCTAGATGAGTTGGCCATCCAGGTGATCGTATTCGTAATCAACCTGCTCCTCCATAGCGGCTAGTATATGCCCACCAATTATATATGACAGAAAAAACACTACAAAGATAAGAACGTCCACCGTGAATTAGAAATTTTAATTAGAAAATCAAATTTACCAACCTTAAAACTCATACTATTTTGTTCTTTAATTGTAAAATGCATGCTTCTTAAGTTGAAAATATACTATTCCTAAATTGTGAAATACATACATTTTACATTTGAAAAATTCATCAAAGAAAAATAATTCATAAATTGTGAAATACATACATTTTACATTCGAAAATTTCATCAATTAAAAAAAAAATCTATTAATAAAATTTCATTTAAAATTGGCAACTTAGATGTAAATTGTGAAATACATACACTTTACATTTGAAAATTTCATGAAAGAAAAATAAATTTTACTAGTAAAATTTCATTTAAAATTGGTAGCTTAGATTCTTTTGTTTGAACAAAATACAATAGCTTAATAAATAAATATATAAATAAATACATTTTTAATTATTTGGCAACAGTTTTAGATTAAACTTACTGCAAGGGTATTGAACTCGGGTGGGTGGGACACACCAACCCTTAACATCGCTCGATATAGAACCAATTATTTTTATATGTTAATAAACAAATAATTTTTTATAATTTATTTATATGATAAAATTGTTTTATTATATATATTTATTTCATTAAATTTTAATAATTTAAAACTTTTAGCCCAAAGGGGTTGGATCCAATGGTGGAAATCCATGAGTTTTTCATAGTTGGGCAACGTTCAATTCCCGTGAGAGCCTTAACTGGAGCCATGGGGGCACCTTGAGGTAGTGGTCGAACGAGTGGTTGCATCCATAGATACTATATTAAATGGTATCGTGACCCGTGCACACATAAGTGGATCAAAGCCCACCCCCATGTACTTCAAATTTTTAAGTTGGTTTGTCGTGTGGAATGGTTTGACCTCCATGGTAATTCTTTGGGATTTTCTCCTAGCCTAATCTAGGATTTGGATTATTCTTCGAAACCACCCACGGCCCCCCCGACGCATTCAACTGAGCGTTATGTCCCCTTGCCACCACCCTTCATCCATTCCCCTTTGGCGGAACCCCCCGCTTCCTTGGAAGAGCATCTAGGCCAGCTTCATACATGTACGGTTTGTGCTTCATGCTCAAGGATTCGCAACTCAGTGACAATATTACACGACCTGGTTTTTGTTGTCAAAAAGGATGTGGACGACTTGCGCTTTCGATTGGAAAACATGGACAAGCGAGGGGAAATAATTGAATCTCTGCTCACAACCCTTCTCATTTCCCTGCACTCTCCAGAACTGGCAACCCGCGCTCCAACAACTTCAATGGCTATCCTTGCTCCAAGTATCCAGGTGGCGACAAAGAGCGACGTGGAAAAAAATGACCACCAACCTGCATGAGAGAGGACATAAGCACAAGTGTCAGCTTGCATGCTTAGTTTTTATAATTATTTTTGTTTCTCAAAGATTTCTCTTGGGCCGTATATGACACCGTGCACAGTCTTTCCAATTTGATTTTTCAAAGTTAATCTATTTTGATCATTTAGTTTTCATGACAAGCTCGACTAAATCGGTTTCCCTACGGGACGATTCAGTTCATATAGTTTATTTTTGTTGATCTTATTATTGAGAGACATTTTGAATTGGTTTCCCTACAGGGCAATTCAACACAAACAAAACCTTGACATTGGCATGTCAGATAACACTGTAATTTTTGTTTATGAAAGGTAATATATAGATACTTATTTAAAAAAAAATTAAAACTTTTAATAAAAAAAAATTATAATAAAAATTTTCATCAATAACATAAAAATTATAAAGAATATTTTATTTTTATTATAACTTTATATCTATGTTGCAGGAACTGAGAATTTTGGGAAAGTGGATACGAGTTTCCGGAACAAATAGAAGTTTCCCTCAAATTTATAGGAAACTTGAATTTGGGAGCGGCAATAATATATATTAAAAAAATATTTTAGATTACAATGATACTTTAGATTACAAGGTATAGAGATATTGATACATTTAAAATTGAAGGTTGGACAATGTTTCTCCTATTGCAACAACTACAATATTAAAATTACTAATTTAATTTGTGCTAATAATTATATGAATATATTTAACACAACATGAAACTTTAATATCCATAAATATTCCATTAGAAAATGAGAAACAAAATTGGAAATACATATATAAAATTTTAACATCTTTTTAAAATTAAATTTTACATATATAAACTTTAAACATCTTTGTAAATTTGAAGCATTATTCTTTTTTTATTGGAAAAAACAAAATAGTACTACTATTCTAATATGAAAATACAATAAAAGTCAATGATATGGTTGGTTGATATCACTATAGGTTATTGATTTATTCCACTTTCATGTTTAGTTTGGGATTGAAGAAAAACATACATGCATTAAAGTTTTTCATATCCACAACTATAAAGTGAGTATTATAAAGTTTTTTTACTTAACTAATTTTGGAAGTCTTAGTTTTATAATGATATTTTAAATAAATATAATGAAAATATTTGTAAAAATTTATGTATTTGTAATAATGGAATAAATATACTTACATTTTAATTTAATTTAATTCTAATTTAAAGATTTTAGTTTAGGAAATCGGTTCCCAAACTCTCATTTCTTTGATGTTGAAGGTCCCAAAAAGCTCCCAAGTTCCCAAAAGAGTTCCCAACCAATTGGAGACGTTCCCAACTAGTTCCCAAACTCCCAAAAATTTGGGAAAAAGATGTTGGAAATGCCCGAAGTGGTTCCCATTCAACTATGTTTTATATATATATATATATATATATATATATATATTCCAAAATTATTTTAAAGTGAAATTTATTAACTTATTAACTTAATCAACAAAATTGTTATTGTTTTTATTACCTTCAGTGCAAAACTAGGTCGCTAGTTCCAATCAATCAATCAAAGCATTGGTGTTGTCGTGATAGTTGTATGCATTAACTCCTCTATTGATGTCTCACCGGCCAAACACCAACCTACCCAAGTCACATTTGCATTTACATATGATCAATCTATCATCAGAACTTGAGTTGCAGGCATGCAGATCAGGATCTCACTATCATTATACAAAAATTATGAATTCAACCCTCTATCATACTTAGATTATTCAATTGATTTATCTAATATATACAATTTCATCAAACAAAATCATTTTTTACCTAATACCCATTACAGAACATTATCATACCCCATTAATTTTGGATTGGGATTAACTCCTAGATTTTTCTTCATTTTCTTATTTTCCTTCATGCTTGTTAAATCCATTGAAATTACCATATATTGCACAATCTTACATGAGCAATCTCATTAGTTTCCTTTTTTGTTTTTATCAAATCTATTTTTTTTCTTTATAGAGTTTTTTCTAAATGCTTAATACACTCGCACATGTCTATGCCATACATATAAATTTAAATAATAAATAAAATCCAACTTAAAAAATAATACTCAATGTTTAAAAAAAATAGCATAAATCCATTTTAATATATCTAGGTACTTAGAGTACAACTACATAAAATTTAATAGACATGTAATTGGGCAATAAGAACGAAGGTGTAACATGCATAGAAAAAAAAAATGTCCATGAAATGAGTTGACTTAAAATAAATTAGACTTGAATCAATTTAAATAAGAGAAATCATCTTAAAGGATGACAACAAATTCCCTCTTAATCACTCAAGCTACATCCTATTAACAAAAAATAAGTACCCATTTCCAAGCAACATTCACTAGAATCAAACAAAACAAAATTTCATATTTTTGATTGATCCATGCTTTATATTTTTTTGAAGTTCTTAGTCGATTTTGAAACCCCAAGTGGAACTATGAGTGAAACCAATTTAACCAATGCCACAATTCATATCCACAAGCCCTTTTTTTTGAATTCTTACAAATCAAATTTTATCCATGGTGATAAAAGAGAATTTGTTTTGCATCTTATATCTTAGGAGATAGTCCTTGAACACCCTACTTTTAAGTGTAGGTGACATTTACATGGTGTCATGTCATGTTAGACTTTCAAATTTTGTATACATAAATAAAAAAAAATTGTAAGCTATTTGACAAAATTATAATCACAAAAAAGAGAGGTATTGTTTGGCGCAATCACAGTTTTGAGGGAAGATCACAATGTGGGAGGTAGATGTGCATGTAGAAGAAGCAACACATGTAAGGCAGACGCGCATGTAGGAAAAACAGCACGTGCAAGACAATGCGCATGCATGTGAGACGCGTATGCAAGGAGACCTAGCCATGATAGGGTTAGGTTTTGATAAGAAGATGTAATGGCTAGTAAACCAAAAACATGTATAAATAGGCACCTAGGAGGTTTAGGTTAGGGTTGGTTGGTGAGGGGTTCGTTGTTCTTCTTAGATTTGGAGATGGTTATTGTTACTATGTTGGTCGAAGAATAAATAACTGTAACATCTGATCCCATTTTTGTAAGTTCTTGAGCTGAAGAGAGGAAATAAGGGAGGTCTTGAGGGTTAGATCACAGGCTAAGGATCCTAGTGTGATCTAGTACGCCTCATTGTATATCTCGACCTGTTCTGATGGAGAGTTGTAATGTGCGAGGCGCTATAGTTTTGGAACCAGAATAATAAAAGAGAAGATCATCCAAATCTTTGAGGACGTAGCCCAGGACGGGTGAAACACGGTAGAACATGTGTTATGTGATTGAATGTTATGTATCTCTTTTGGTTGTTAATGATTAGAGGGTAGACAAACGTGTGAATGACTAGATATATTTGTTGCTTTACATGCATGAACAAGAATGACAGGGTATTCCATATAAGTTGAATGAGAAAGTAATAAATGAATACTACAGAGTTTAATCCCAGATCCCCACTCATATCACAGGCTGCAAGCACCTGAGCATTGCAACCACCCATAAGAACTATCTCGGGTGAGACTACGCAGTGCACCCTGTGTACTTCTTTGCCTTCTGGTTTACCAGGAGGGTCAATAGTTTTAAAGGGGTTTTGTTGGAAACCATAGTAGATTTGGACCTGGGTCAACCTAAGAATGGTAGCAGGAGTGAACTATAACCAAAAAATGGTTTTGTTGTTGGTTAGAACAGAAAGGGATTGAGTGAATGAGATCTGTTGAAGAATTGTGAAAATAATGTCAGATCTGGTGACACAACATTAAAATAATGAGAACATAGAAGGGGATGTTGAGACCGTGGAACCCAACGAAAGCAGAGATCAAAATCTTGTTGAAAAAAAAGGAGATGGAATTTGCGCAAAAGGATAACAGAAACCCGAAGTTAACACCGTGCAAATATTTGAACAAGTACATATTTAGCGACTTGCATGAAGTATTTTTTTGTGATTTCCCGCATGTGTTGCAGGAGTGGATATTGAGGTTGAAATACAACCACCCTACAAATAATATCAGACATCTAGAATGAAATTATGTTGAGATCATGCAGTTACAACAAGTTGATAATAAATTTGCACGCACAGTAGATTTATGGTTAGACAACATTGTTGCAGGATTTATCACAGAATTTATAGTAGATACTACGAAGTCTTACATCGCAGCAGAGAAAGAGTTCCTGAAGGGACCTCGAGGCAGGTATATTAGATCATTGTATACTTCCATTAATATGTTACTATATAAAAAATGTGTAATGACAATGGCCTCAGAAAGATAAACTTCCCTGCGTGCATGGGGGAAGGGGGGAAGCACTGACAAGAGATGGAGAAATGGAGGAAGCAATGGATAAAGGAAAGAAGGAGGAGGTCTTGGATCCAATCATGATGGAGGAAAACCAAATCAAGTAGATCATGGAAAATGTTGGAAGAACCCACAGTGGAGTACCCTACCAATATAAGATGAACAACAAGAAGAGATCCATAGCCATGAGGGAAGGCTTGACAAGTGATGAGGAAGAGGTAGAAGATCTCTGGGTTGTGGAGAAGATTGAGGAAATCTTGCACACGACATATGAAAGGAAGACAAGATGTCCAAGAGAAGAAACTAAAGGCATAACTCCTATCCATATTAGTGTCAGTGTGGAACCCACAAACCCATGTGCGATTAATACACTAGAAAGAACACCACTATTTAGAGAAACAAATTTTAGTGGAAGAAACAAAATAGGAAGTACATCTACATAGGGAGAAACACCTAGGGGATCCAGTTCAGGAAACATTAGTCAAGAATCTACACCATGCGACGGTAGTAGTTCAACATTCGGGATGGCAGGACATGATCCCACCATTAGGTTACCAAAATTCAAAGGAGAGGCGTCGGAGGACCCTGAGAAACACTTGTTCATCTCTGAAAAGATCTGGGAAGCAAAGCAAATAACAGATGAGGATACCAAACTTGCACAGTTAGCCATCATGCTAAGAGACTGCGCACTGGATTGGTACATGAGCTTAGATACAAACCGTCCACTGGGAACAACCAGAATGATTGTGGATATCAAGAAGTTGTTGATAAATAAATTCCAGAATCCTAGCTTAGAGGATCAATACATGAATGAGATGATAGAGATCAGACAGAAACCAGGAGAATCTATCTGGGAGATAGACCAGAGATTCAAACGATTGAAGGGAAATCTCAAGTATGTCATGAAAGATATGAAACACATGAATCTATTTGTAAATTCACTACTACCACACTTGAAATACCCTTTGAGACAACAAAAGTTTCAGACCTAGGCAGAGGCTCTGCAAGAAGCCTTGCAACTAGAAGAGAACCAATATCAGAAGATAGATCCAACAATAGAGGAGCTCAAGGAGGACATGAAGAATCTAACATTTCAACTAAACCAGAACAGGGGTAAGCAAAAAAGGGAAGTTGTTTGGTGTACCACATGTAGGACATAAGGACACCATAAGAATGAATGCCCAACATTCGCGCAGTACATGGAAATGAGACTGCGAAACCATTTGTTGACAAGAGGTCCATGGTGTGATATCTGTAAGACACAAGGGCATGATCCATATCATTGTCCAATGATGCAGAAATACCAGACAGTGCTTAAGAGTTCATATTGCAACTTCTGCAAGTCAGTAGGCCATGATGACAAAGATTGCAGGACAATGGAGATGATGAGGGAAAGAACATCAAACACCTATAGGGTGCAGGAAGAGATGATGGCAGGGTCAAATGCACCACAATTTAACCAAGTACCATCCCAATATAACACTGCACAGCCACGGTACAATACTGCATAGCCACAATATAATCCCGCGCAGTATAACCAGGTGCCCCAGTACAACACACTGCGAGGAGATCGAGTTGGATACAGAGGTGGAGGGCGAGGTAGAAGAGGATTTTGAAGAGGTAGAGGACTGATGGTATGACATAACTATCAATAAATAACACACTATGCAAGATAATGTCCAATTCCACCTGCGACATGTATGTATTTGCGTGCATCTGATCATGACACAAAAGAATGTCCGACACTATTGGTGAAGATCCAGGAAAAGAGAAATCAAAACAATCAAAATGTTCAATGTGTTGGAAATACTAAAACAACTGAGAGGGGGGGGGGTGAATCAGTTGTTTATAAGCTT
>ML790725.1:467253-477487 GCA_009831015.1 Picea engelmannii | reverse complement strand
CGGGGTTTACAATGATAATGTGCATACGCCCCCTGAACCTGCGATGTGTCGATTCCCGACTTCCTTTGTTCTCCTTACACCTGTCCTCCACTGACTCCTGGGTGGCCCACAGGCTATATGCCTTATCGGGAAATCGCATATCGCGATTTCGCGAAGTCTGATGTCAACGTTCTTGTCAATACCAAAACCCGATCCCCGAAACACCGACCAGGGCTATGATCTACGGTTCAGATTCATTCTTATCCAACGACTGTGATTACTTCGCGAAATTGCATTTCGCGATTTCGGAGTTCTTGATGCATTGTGTTCTTGACATATTAAATCCCGATCCCCAAAACTCCGATGCCACCTGTCCTCTGCGCTGATTGTGCCACGTGTCGCTTAGCTGACGTGGTATGTTGACGTTGGTCGAGTCGATGTTGATCTGACGGTTCAGATTCCGTCGGGATTTCGCATATCGCGAAATCGGGGATTTCGTTGTAGAGTGAACTTTGCCTTATGAAATCTCGATCCCCGAATTGCCGATGAGGCCTCCTGGCTGCCACGTGTCCATACAAATGGACGGTCCAGATCCCTGCTCAATTTAACGGCTTCGATTAAATCGCGAAATCGCGTCTCGCGATTTCAGGGTTTTCATTGTCGAGTAAACAGGACATTTCAAAGTCCCGATCCCCGATTTGCTCCTTTGGGTTATCTCTCTCACAACTTTTACAGATCTGACGGCCCTCGTTCTTTCGGGAAATTTGTATGAGATCCTACGGTCACTGACTCTTCTTCCTTTTTCCTCTGTAAGCTCTCGCTGCGCGCGTTTTCTTCAAGGTTGTTCCTTCTGGGCTTTTACTTCCAGATCCCCACGGGGTTTTATCCTTCTTATCGTGTTGTCTCTACTGTTGCCATTAATGACAACAACCATCACTGCATTCTATCCACTAAATTTGCCAACACAATGGATTTCTTCAGAAGCGAGAGATGATGGAAGAAATATCAACATATTTATGCATGGAGGAACTGAGACATGAGATGACACAGTAAGACAAGATCCAGCACAACACCAATGGGTGAAGAAGAATGTCGAGCCATAAAAGCATTTTGATGTGCACAATGAAAATGAGATATTCAAGCAAGCCTGACAAGAATTCTTAAAGCCAGACATTGCATCTACATAAGTTGCACAACATACTTAGGACGTGCCAACGTACAAGATGCCTTCATCGTTGGATCACACTAATGAAGTACAACCCCTAGGACAAGTAAGTACCATAAAGGATTTTCCACGATCCTGTGTTAAACTACTAAATGATCCATCATCTGTTAAAGTGTTACAAAATATGTTAGAAATATGTAACATAGATGTAGAGGGAAAGCTAGAGAAGAAAATAGTTAATCATCTGCATACAAGGAGGAGAACAAGAAGAGAGTTCATATGGAATGCCAACATTGGAGATTTCAACATGGGGGATATTATATTGGATTTAGGCTATGAAGTGAATGTACTACCCAAGAAGACATGGCAATGTATGGGAGAGCCCACATTAGAATATTCACATGTTCAGCTAAAATTAGCAAATGAACACATGGTTCTTCCAATTGGGAGGCTAAAGGGTGTGACAATATACCTGGATGGAGTGTGCACTAAATCTGATTTCGAAGTGATATAAATAGTGGATGGCACAACACCTTATCCGACATTGCTTGGCTTGGATTGGGAAATTGACAATTGGGCCATAATCAATATGAAGACGAGGAAGATGAAATTTGAGTTAGGAGAGTATAAAGTCATTGCACCACTAGATCCATCAGAAGGGGAAAGGTTTGTAGAACCCACTTGTTTAGACCTAGAGGAAATTAAACAGTTATACAAAACCACTGCACGAGAAGAAGATTATGTGAATCCAACTACAGATGGGGTACTCATCTAGAGAAGTGTCACGTCATGAGCGTTAGACTCAAATACAAGGTTGGAGAATTGAAAATAGAGATTACATGAAATATCCACAAGAAGGTGTGCAAGAATAGACCGCGTAGTAAGATGGGTAGGTACAAAGATAAGAGAACCTCCCAGTTTTCATGGGGTGAATGACTTAGAAGAATTCCTAACAAGATACGAAGATGAAGTGTTGGAAAATCACAGGCTCTTATATTTGGATATAGCACTCAAGGAAACACTTGCAAGATGGTGGGGTGCGCACAAAGAGACAATCAAGGACTGGTACCAATGTAAGAGATTATGGCGCATCAGATTTGGCTCAAAATAGGGAAGAAATCAATTGCAAAGATATGACGGATGGGGGATACCAGCTGAACACTTGGATAAGTGTAGAACACTATGGAGAATGACACCACCAGAAGAATGGCCTCACCACTTTATTCATACATTGGAAGGAATTCTAGCAAACTGGTATGTAGACCAAGAATTGCACAGAGGCATTGCAGAATGGACAATATTGCAGCATAATTTTATATTCACTCTCATTTAAACATGAGAACCCCAACATGGATTCAACACTCAAACAAATTAGAGGGGAAATATTCATTCAAGAACCATAGGTTGAACTTATAACAGAGTATCAACATCAAAACAGACAGACAGTGAAAGAACTATTGTCATGCTACCATGTGTAGGAAGAAGCACCAGATGAAGATGTCCCACAAAACATCCAAATTATATAAATTGAAGGGGAAAGGGAGGTGGAAGGTCCATATCTCGAATAAAAATTATTTGTTGTTCCAATCAAGGTGAAGAAAGTAAATATTGGGACAAATGATAATCCCAAAATGGCCAGCATTGGAGATTACTAAGATGAACAAATAGTAGAAAGAATAATAGAGTTGTTGTGTGAGTATAGTGACATGTTCCCAACAACCTTTATAGAGATGAAAGGCATAGCAGGAGAGCTAGGAGAGATGAAGATACTTCTCAAACCTAAGGCTAGATCAGTCAGACAACAACCATATAGACTGAACCCAATATATAAGCAAAAAGTAAAAGAATAAATTGACAGAATGTTGGAGGATGGAATCATAGAACTAATGGAGGAATCTGAATGGGTAAGCACTACGATAGTTTAGGAGAAGAAGAAGGGAGGGATAAGGATATATGTAGATCTCAGGAAATTGAATGATGCTTTCCTACATGACCCTTTTCCCACCCCTTTCACAGATGAGGTATTAGAGAATGTAGGAGGCAAGGAAACATACTCATTCATAGATGGATTCTCAGGCTACCATCAGATCAAGATAGCCCCAAAAGACAGGTATAATACCAAGTTTCCCACAAAATGGGGATCCTACCAATACATAGTCACGCGTTTCGTACTAAAGAATGCACCAACAGTATTCTCAAGAGTAGTCATAGTTGCATTAAAGGAATTCATCCATCATTTTTTAGAAGTATATCTGGATGATTGGACAATCTACAATCTATTGAAAGATCATGTAGAGGTATTAAGGCTGATGTTGGAAAGATGTAGGCAGTGTCAAATATCATTAAATATCAAGAAGTGCATCTTTGGGACACCTTTTGGGATACTATTGGGCCATATAGTGTGCAAACAAGGCTTGCTAGTAGATCTTGCTAAGATTGCAATGATTGTCAATTTACCACCACCAAAATCAGTACGTCAGTTGAGAGCAACATTGGGACACACAGGATACTACAGGAAATTCATAAAAGGGTATGTACAGATCACTGTGCTGATGGAGAAACTATTGAGGAAAGATAGTAAATTTCAGTGGAATGAGGATTGTCGGCGAGGATTGGACACTTTAAAAGAGAAAATGGTAACAACACCAATACTAGTATTCCCAGATTGGGAAAAGACATTTCATGTGCATGTAGATGCATCAACAATAGCACTTGGAGCTATTTTGGCTCAGCCAGGAGCAGGAGAGTTTTAAAACATAGATACAAAATATGTCATGCAACTGGCCCATGACTTGGGAAACCAAGCCAACTCCATTTGAACCAACTTCCTTGAGGTATGTCCATTGAGCTCTTTCGATGGGACGAGAGTTTTAAAACATAGATACAAAGATAGAAGAGCTTGGTATTCCATAGCTCGAGCTTAATAGTGAAATTACATAGATATGTAAAAAACTTAAGCTGCCAGGGGTGAGATAGAGAGACAAGTCGATAGATCCTAGCATAATTGAAAGCATAAACTAAAATCAAAATTGAGGATGAGATCATTAGTTATAATAAGGGGGAGGAGGCCCATAGGCTTCAGGAATCTGGGGTTGATTCTCGATTGGTTCATCCAGGTCTAGGCCAACTGCACGTTCAACTAGAAGGGAAATTTTCTTGTCGACTGCACAGATTTGCAGCTAGAGGTACTCCATCTGCAAGAGAATTGTGTTGAATTCCATGCTCATGTTAGCAATCACCCTTCCCAACAGGTTTCTTACGTGCCAATACTGGTCGATGGTCCTATGGTATTTGGTTTCCTTGGAGCGGGATGTTCCCATGTCTAGTATCCACGGAGTAAATTCCCCATCTACATCTTCCTCACTCGCCATGCCATGCTTGAGCCACACCTTCATTTCTAGCATCTCTAGCTCTGCCCTAGTCTTAGGGGTCATGAAAGTATGGTAGTTCTCAACTATCTCCATGACCTCTTATTGAACTTGGGGGATGGAAATCCACTTCCCTCAATGACAACCTCAACGGCCAGAACCTCCTCTGGCCATGAATTGTAGGTAGGGGTTGATACTTTTTCCATTGTAGAGGTACCAAGTCATCTGCAAGAAAGGGCCGACACTTATGAGAATCAGGTTATTATGCCAGGGGTTTTCCTCTACCGCTTCATTTGTGTCTCTATCGTTGTTGTAGTGAATGTAACCTTATACAGATTTATTGAACTCGTACATAGTCCCCATGGGCTTGTACTCAGTCTTAAAACCTCACTTGTTGTCATGGAATCGGCTCCAAGCCATGGTGTTAATGGCACTGTCTTGGAGGGAGGGGGTGGTTACATCCATGGGATGATCGCAGAAAGGAACTTCAATTCCCTTGTGGGAAGCATTAACCACCCTAATAACTACCTAAGTATACCTCTTGAGAGTTTTGTTTCCACCACCTTGAACCAGCTCTGATTGTTTAATGTGCATGTGATTGTAATGTTGTTTGGTTTCCACGTCTTCCTTCAATTGATATGTGTGTCAGTGACATGGCTTGTTGGTGGGTGTAATCATTGTTGGGGTTAGAAATATTATCCTATTGTGCTCTTTCAATATTTCCTATAGGAGAAACCCTAGGAATAGTTTCCACACTCTATTGAGGATCTGGTTGGAGAAGGCTTATGAGCACCAGATTTCAATTGTTTTCTCTGGACTAGAGTAGTCTTTGTTTGATTTCCAAAAGAGGCTAGCTCCATTTTCCCATAACTCTGAAGATATTGGGCATGATTTTAGGAGATGTTTGAAAGTTTCTTCTTCGTTATGGCATAAGGGGCAGATCCCAAGACCAATAAATCCTATTTTGAGGAGGTTATCCCAGGTGAGGATTCTTCCATTTGTTAACAACCATAAGAAGAGGGAGACTTTTGGCCAATGATTTTTCTACCAAATCTTCTACCAAATTGCTTTCTAAGTTGGGTTACAAGAATTTGTTATGAGGTTGTAATCTTCTTTGATGTTAAAGGTTCCTTTCAGTTTGTAACTCTAGTGCAACTTGTCTGGGTCACTTTACTTCTTGATTTTCTAGGCCAATAGCTCCTACTAGAAAGCATCTCAATCGAAATTGGGGGGGGTAGAGGTTTCTAGTTGTCTTTTCCAATGTCGATGCGCCATTTATGAGTTGGTAAGATTTTGTTCTAGTATTGGTCAACCCATTTCCTTCCATGATTAAGCATTAGGTATTTTATTTGTTGAAGGTTCTCTTTGTCCCTCCAAGCTGGGTGTTGTTGCTAGGCATCATCCCAAAATAATATGTGTCTTCCATTCCGAACATCCCAGTAGCAGTGTTGTTGGACAATGTATCTTTTGTGTCAAGAGGAATTCCATATAAGCGAGCCTCTGATGTCACCCTCAATGCAGATTATGGTGTGATGAGTTGATTTTGGGTTGTAATTTCAATTCCAAATGTGTCCCCATAAGCATTCTTTATTTTGAGTCCATTTCCACCATGTTTTGGCCCCTAAGGCTGAGTTGAGTGTGTCTGGATCGCAGAGTCTTAGACCCCTTGTCAATTTGAGTTGGAAAACTTGTTCCCAATTGACTAAGGCCCATTTCTTTTCTTTTTTGGCTCCCCCCATAGGAAATGATCGTTGAATATTCCACACAAACTTTAGTATGAATTTTGGGGCAGCCAATGTTGAAAATAGATAGAACAACATTGCTTGGAGAACCGATTTAAAGAGTACCAATTTGCTCGTGAATTTTAGAGAGCGAAAGGTCCAATTTTCGAATTTGTGTTCTAGTATGACAAGAAGGTCCTCCCGGATAGAATTTTTTAGAGCATTCTCCACTAGAGGAGCTCCCAAGTATTTGGAGGGTAGGGAGTTTCTTTGAAATCCCATAATTCTGGCAATGTTAGTTTGAACAACAATATTTGTATTGAAGAAAAAAATGTTAAACTTATCATGGTTTATGGAAGTTTTAGAGGATTCTCATTGAGGACTTGATTGATAGTCAAGCTTCCTTAATTGTTGGAGTTCCCATGAGCATGGTATCATCTACAAATTGTTGGTGTGATATTGGGAGGTCCTCACCAAAAATTCAGAGGCCACGGAGTTTGTTAGAGGCCACTGCCACTTTGAGAGATCTGTCAAGCCCTTATGCCATTAGGATGAAGAGGAAAGGTGAGAAGAGGTCACCCAGTCTAATGCCACATGAGGGTGAGAAGGTTGTTGAAGGGGATCCATGGACAAGAATCGAGAAGAATGTTAAGGATGTGAGAAATAAAATCCACTTAATCCAAGAAGAGGAGAATTTGAAAGCTAAGAATATATGGTGAATGTAGTCTAATGCCACATGAGGGTGAGAAGGTTGTTGAAGGGGATCCATGGACAAGAATCGAGAAGAATGTTGAGGATGTGAGAGATAAAATCCACTTAATCCAAGAAGAGGAGAATTTGAAAGCTAAGAATATACGGTGAATGTATTGCCAACTGAGCTTGTCAAAAGCTTTGGACATGTCTAACTTTATGAGCATTCCCATAGTTTTGGTAGTTTTGAGGGAATGAATCGTTATAATAAATATGTATAAATTTATTAATATTAATCATTAATATTTATAAAATGATTTCAATAAACAATTTTAACTTAATATAAGCTTGGGTCTTTCCTTTGTTATTTCGTAACTATTAGAACCAATTACACTTTCGAATTTTTTAATGTATAATATATAATTTATCTTGGTTTCATACATTTACTAAATAAATTTGCGCTGAGGTTAAATTTTTTTTTTTTTTAATATTTATACGTAATCTTCCATTTAACAGTTTTTTTTCATATTTAATTTTTTCTTAATTTTATATACCGTTTTTATTTAAATTTATAATCAATTTAATATATATTAAGTAAATCAATTGAATAATCTAAATGTAATATAGGTTTTAAAACAAACATTTATCTATGTAGTTAATATTAAGTAAATCAATTTAAATAAGTAAATCAATCGAATAATCTAAATGTAATAAAGGTTGTGATAGATGAATTATATATAATTCATCTATCAAAACCTTTATTACATTTAGATTATTCGATTGATTTACTTATTTAAATTGATTTACTTAATATTAACTACATAGATAAATGTTTGTTTTAAAGGTTTTTTTTTCATATTTAACTTTTATTTAATTTTATATATAATTTATTTTTAAATTCATCACCAATTTTACAAATTTTCATCATACATAGTTTCACATCTTCCAAAACTGTTATTCCAATATAAAATTTTATTAATAAAATCAATTTATATATTTTTCATTTATTTTTATTCAAATTTATTTATTAAAATTGATTATCAAATCTAATAAAATTAGAAATTTTAATAGAAAGTCAAATTTACCAACCTCAAAACTCATACTATTCTATTCTTTAATTGTGAAATGCATACCTCTTAAGTTGAAAATATACTATTCCTAAATTGTGAAATACATACATTTTACATTTGAAAATTTCATTAAAGAAAAAGAATTCCTAAATTGTGAAATACATACATTTTACATTTGAAATTTTCATCAAATAAAAATAAATTCTACTAATAAAATTTCATTTAAAATTGGTAATATATTTAAAGAAAAAGAATTCCTAAATTGTGAAATACATACATTTTACATTTGAAATTTTCATCAAATAAAAATAAATTCTACTAATAAAATTTCATTTAAAATTGGTAATATATTTAAATTGTAAAATAAGTACATTTTACATTTAAATTTTTTATCAAAGATAAATAAATTTTACTAGTAAAAATTTCATTTAAAATTGGTAGCTTAAATTATTTTGTTAAAACAACAATACAATAAAATTCAATATCTTAATAAATAAATAAATAATATTTTAATTATTTGGCAATATTTTTGGACTAAACTAATCTTAAGGGCATTAAACTAGGCTCACACCTGGCGTGGGCCACAACAACCCTTAATATCACTGGATATAGAACTAATTTTTTTATATGTTAATAAATAAATAATTTTTTTTTTCTTTTTTTTTCTTTTCCTTGGGGATGAAGGATGGGGAGAGCGATGGACTCCGCGGTTTCTTTCTTCACTGCGGTCCACAACTGTGGTTAACTTTTTCTCGGTCCCTCTTTTCCAACCGATCCAGTAAAGATCAAAAACTTTTCTTCATTGGAGATTTTTACGTGGAGGCACAAGCAGTCCTTTTCTTGGTCTTCACTCAGTCCACAGCTTGTCACCGTGGTCGATCCTTCACTGCGTTCCGACTTGGTTTTAACAGAAGTGGAACGGCTAGAAAACACCATGGAGAAGGTGCCAAAACACGTGGCATCTCCCCATACTTCGAGCAGGGAAGACTCAAGATTGGGTTTTCTGGCATAAGAGAGTTTGCCTCTCAGTCAAGTTCTGTTTCTTTCCCTCGTTGTTCCTCCTCCTCCCCTTTCTAGTAAGCAATTTTCCTCCACTTCATGTCCTAGGAATGATTCTTTTGTTGGTTGTTTCGGGACTTTATCAGATTTCTTGGCTTCAGACCCTCTTGTCCCTGAAGGAGGCCTTCCCTCCTCTCTTAGTCCTTTGGACGACCTAGCCCCGGACTAGCTCTCTCAGGCAGAAGGAGGTTTTTTTCGTTCTCCATCCCCTATGAGCACAGACCTCGAAGGAAGCGGGTTTTCACCTGGTGGCTCAAAGGCCCACCTAGTCACAGGGTTTGTTCAAGGTAGCGAGGCATTTTTTCATCATAGACGATCAAAATCGTTGGAGGTTCCAATTTCCCCCAAAGGTTTTATTTCATCTCTCCTTGACGTTGAAGAGAAAAAGGGTTTCACTAAGGATAGAGGGGTCGCTTCACGTTTCTCCTATAGTTCTCCAGTCAAACCGGAGGATCCCTAGGATCCTAAGGGTTTGTCCAATGCAAGGAAAAAATAGAAAAGGAAAGGACTAAAGTCCAAAGGAAAAGTGAGGAACCTTGTGCTTGAGGAAGAGATAGGTATGAACCTGGTTGTGCAGATGAAAAATCAGACACTAGCCGGGAGGGCCAGTGGCAGGTCCTTTGCACTCAAAACTATCATCGAGTGGGCTCATAAGGTCTGGGAAGAACACCTTGGATATGTCCCAGAGGTCATAGAATTAAGCAAAAACCGGTTTGCCTTCAATTTCCTTCAACCAGAACCTGCCAAATGGGATTTGGGAAAAAATTGGAGCATAAACAATTCACCCCTCTTCCTAAAGCCCTAGAACCCCCTCTTTGATGCCAACAGAAAGAAACTAGACAAAATACATCTTTGGGTCCGCCGTCCAGCTCTTCCTCTTCAGTTCTGGACTTTGGATTACTTCAAAGCCATCGAAAATTTCCTGGGTGAATTTCTTGAGGTAGATTTATCTTTCGAGGAGACAAAACAAAGGAAAGTCGCAAGGATTTTAGTCAATTTAAATGTTAGAGAAGGGCTAGGAGAGGAAATCAATTTAAGTTGGGGAAGCTTCACTCATTCCCAAACCTGGACTATGAAAAAATCCCCTTTAGATGTCGTCGATGCCATCATTATGGGCACCTGGTGATAAATTTCCATCTTCCCTTAAGAACTAAAGGAGGCACCTTTAATAGAGTAAAAAAA
>ML790725.1:447824-458784 GCA_009831015.1 Picea engelmannii | reverse complement strand
TAAATGTATTGCACCTAATTTCATGGCTATTATTACAAGTAGCTTCTAAATTTTCTGAATTTTTTCCATAATTCTTCATAAATATTAAACACCAAATATCATGGTAGGTGGGGAAACACATGCTTCAAATTATTCTTTTTTGAGAAAATACAAAATTTCTAGTTTTGCAATTGTTCTCCATATCTAAATAAGCTTTGAATCTATTTATTACTTTTTACACTTCATTATACTTAAATTGCAGTATGACAAAAATCAATTTCCAAATACTTATAAACTAAACTTCTTTCATATTACTATTACTAAAAATACAATTAAAATATATGAAATTTTTAGTTAATATCAATATTTTTTWAAAATARGTATAAATTTGTGAATTACTTTGTTAAAAAGATAAAGAGAATGACTAATCTTTCATGCACTATATTCATAATAAATTTAGGTTTTTCAAACAATCATTTATTATTATAATTTCAATTTAACTTTTAATGAAAATCAATTTCCAAATCTTTATAAAGAAAAATAAAATGTACAATTAATTAATATTAAATTATCACTAAATTATATTAAATTATATTTCAACTCCAAAAAAAATTCAATTGAAAGAATTCTAACTTTTACTAAGATAGGATAAATGTATTGCACCTAATTTCATGACTATTATTAACACTATGATGATCCACAATCATTTAAAGTGGTTGATATCAAATTGATTATTATTTCAACTTAATATAATTTATTTCAACTTAATAATACTTTAATATCCTAATTGATTATTATTAATGTATTAATTAATTAATACATTTATATTATTAAACCCTAATTGATCATTATTAATTAATACATTTATTTCAACTTTTAGCAATTTAATATCAATGCATAGCCATCAGATTAGGGTTTAAGGTTAAATAAGGTTAAAAGATCATCAATTGTGCCCATTGTCAATAGGTGTATGCTTTTATGCGTAATTAATGATAAAAAATAGATATTTATCACAATAATATTTATTTATTTATTTTAAGTAAGAAGTTTCATATATTAAGTACCTGCTAGAGGCAAAAAGATGTTCCAAGTACATAGATTGTTCTGCTGTGATGAATGGGCTGCCCCAACAGAGGGGAAACCAGCCCAGTCCCCAACGTAGTCAGCAAATGCATAATTATATACTAAAAAGTAAAATGTCTGCATAGATAACCATAAAAGAGAGAACCTGTCACAACATTAGACTAAACACCGGACGCGTAACCCAGCCAGGTGGCAGGGAGGTCCCCTGGCCAAGGTTCCTCTTCGACAACTGTCGTCCCGTCACCCCACTTCTTTTCGTCCTGCTTCGTGGACGCGGCATCCAGGTCATTCCTCACGTTGTCCTCCGCTCCCCTAGTCACCTTCCCAATTCGCGCCGGTCTCAAGCTTGTTGCACATTGCTTGGCCATAACCTCTCCTGGAGTAGCTACCCATTGCATAGTAGTATCCTCAGTTGTTCTCGCGCTCCCGGTGTCATTTTATTTTTTGGCTTCTGCCTCGGGATACTGCTTGGAGGTTGCTCCTTCCGGGGTTGACAGAACCGCTTTGTGCAGGGAGGTTAGATGTTGTAGAAAGAGCATCACCTTGTCGTTGGTTAGCTGCAGCCTGAAGTGCAAGTCATCCACCCCCTGGCGGAGTTCAAAGACAAAGCCATAGAGGATGGCCACCTTGTCTTTCAGCTGCTCGTTGAATGTGGAGTCGGGAGTGGGGGAGGCAGAGTGCCCAGAATTCCTCGGAGGAGAAGGTGGGTATGCTCCTATGTCTCTAGGGAAAGCCGGACTCGGAGGGAAGACTGGTGCAGTCGCCGAAGGAGTGGGGAGGAAGCGCAAGGAAGAGCTGGGTAGTCGTGGAACCAGCTCCAGACAATTGAAATTCATGGTCGACGAGTTGAGGGAAGAAGAGCTATGGTGCTTGGGCCTCGAGCGGATGGAAGAATCAGTGGGTGGCGAGGCGCGTGAAGAGGTGGAGGGCCGACGTGGTCTCCAAGGAGAGCCACGCCGTGGCCTCCCTCTTAAACGTTTTTTGTGCTTAGGCATGAGTGGCGCAGGGCTATGGTCGTCGGGCTACTTGAAAGGAGAAACCGTCGAGGGCCAGTGAACGCAGTCAGAGGATGGACATGGCTGCGAAGGGAGAAGCCCAACGAGCCACCAGCAGATATAATGAACAGAGCCGAGTGAGTGCGCCATAATACAACACAAGAGCCGAGGGGGAGCATTAACAGCCCTTCCCATCGCATTTAGAGTGTTTTAATGCTGCGGGAGGGTGGCATACGGTGGCACGAGCCCGTCACATGGCTCTGTGCCCCGTTGGCAGATGCCCCCCCGGTTCATACTCCACGTGTTCCCTGTTAACACCCCATCCGGGGGATCACAATAATATTTATTTATAACCAAAAGTTTTAGGATTTTGGATACATATGTACCAAAAAAAATATGGCATTGAGAAAAATAGTTGTTTCAAACAACTTGTAAGACTTGATAACCAGCCATATTGACTTAGTAAACACAAAATTTTCAATCTTAAAAACAGTTTGACTTATATTTATTGAAAACATGGATTTGTTTTTGAATTAGTTTGTATCCACTCTTAATGATTTATAGCAATTAGAGTTTTGTCCTTTTGAAATGTAAAACGACCAAGGTTCAGTCACATTAGTTTTATGGTTTTCAATTCAAAATGTAAAATGTAAAACGACCACTGTTCAGCCACATTAGTTTTGTGGTTTTCAATTCAAAACGTGGAATATAATATGCAGTCTTATTCTAATTTATTTTAGTTAGGAATTAAGAGTAATTAATAGATATAAAAACAACATAAATAAATGTTTAACTAATAAATATAAATCAGTTTACTAATTATTAATTGTAGGAATTCGAGGTGAACCTACAATTAAAAACTAAAGGTTGTAGTTATATATCCATATGTCCACCCCATTTATAATATGCAAATCTAAGAATAGATAGAACAAATATGAGAAGAATAAATCTTAAAGGAAATAAACCGAAACGCGCCTCCATTGGAACTGGATAGAAAGGTTAAATGAAACAAGGTTTTCACATTTATTTATTTATGCCGCTGATACATATTGTATTTTAATTATATATATAAAGTGGTGATCATGTTTGACCTATGTGCAAAGTTGATATGCCTAATCAAAAAGGCGAACTAGGGTTTTGCTGGTTATATTTTTGAATCCATGGATTCAACGGTGTATGAGTGTTGGTTGCATTCATGGTGACTCTGCCTATGCATTGTCATTGTCATCACATGCATTACAAATATCCCGAGAAATGTCGTTGATCTGAATTCCGGTATCATAAACACCCCCCCGATTTCCAGTCGGAAGGAAGCACAAACTTTTGCGCCCACAACCATTTCCCATCGTACCCACCGGTTACCACGAATCGAAACTGGAGAGCACCCCCTGGTGGCTTTTCTATGTCCCAAACTGTGCCATGGTTGCGTGTCATGTATTGCCACTCAGAAGTACCCACCTGCAAACACATTGCAAATTACAAACTAATTAAAATATCACGTATATGCATGATTCACTTATAAATTTTCTAAATGCAGTTTCAGAAATTAATGTCAGCGAGTAATTTACCTGAGCAAACTAATGGCGTAAATGATTGGTAAAACTAATTGCAAATTGTAAAACCATTTTTAACAATGAATAAAACCATTTTATAGCATAGTAATGCCCATGGAGAGAATCATAATGCCCATCACCGTAATGCCCAGAACTGTAAACAGTAATTAAAAATGGTGATTATGAACTAAATAATGATCGGTAAACCTAAATTGCAAACTAATGGCATAAATGATCGGTAAAACTAATTGCAAATTGTAAACCTAAAACCATTTTATAGCATCGATCCGCATATAGTAATACAGAAAATCTGGTGGTTGTGAATTGTCTGTTAAAACTCCATCCGGTGTATGGTTTAAGTAGATCTAATGTGAAGAATATATGTTTTTTTAGATGTTTAAAAAAATATTATTGTTATTATCTGTTTAAATCATTCAACCGAATCGAATGTTTTTAATATATTACAATCTTACGATTTTGTTAGGATATAAACTGAGGATTTCTTACAATTTTGTTAGGATACAAGCTAAAGATTTTTGGTTATTAAATGAATGCCTCTGTATCTATTTGAGGGAATGCTTAAACTGTGCATAAATATTGAGAATTTAATAATTTGATTTGCTATGAACATTTGATTCCAAAATTAAGGTTACTGTTCTCTTCGGTTATGATATTTACTCATATTGAATTCTGTGCTTCATCAATAGGGATTCAGTTTCTGGGAAATACCTATTACAGTTTTTCTTAAATTTCAGAAATTTTATTCAGCAGTATCACTTTTCTGTAGAAAAGTAAAAGTCTCAATCTCAAAACTGATTTTCCTTCTCTTTTCTATTCGTGGTTAAATTATTTCATTTCCGAATAATTCAAATTGAGGGCATGCTTTCATTGCAGGATAAATTAGATTGAGGGCACGAGGAAAATTAAAAAGTAAAACTCAAAGGTGCCGACAAATAAAATTATAAATAGACATTGGTATCCTACTGTGGGATTTTGATTCCAGGATTCCAAGATTTAGTGTGAACTCATATTTTGAAAAGAAAAATCAACTTTGGAGATTATGCGGTTGTTATATCGGATTTCATGAATGCAATTGCAAATTTGACCCTTAATTGAGTTACAACTTTCAAGAAATAAAGAAATATATGGATTAGAAAACACAGTCATAGGAATGCAAGGCAATGGTTATATGGATCGGAAAACACAATCGTAGAAAAAAAGGAAAAGCAAAAGGCTGAGTGGAGCCCATGGAGAGAATCATAATGCCCATGGAGCCCGTGGAGAGAATCATAATGCCCATAACCGTAATGCCCAGAACCGTAAACAGTAATTCAAAATGGTGATTATGAAAGAAGTCAAGCTCAGGGAATTCAAATGGAATAAGAAATAAGACAGCGACCCATAGAAAATGGTGTAGGTAGTTTATATTGTGCAGGTATAATTTATAATTTAAACTATTGTGCAGGTATAATTTTTTGAGTACATACATGTTCCAGAAAAAGCCGCTGAGTTAGATAATCAAATGCTCGTGCAAGACTGATGTTGTCGCCTTTGAGATGAGGGCGGAGATACTGAAGAGACCTACACATATACATTAGGAAAACATTAGCGTGCAAGCGGTTGTGTCTAACATGCATGCGGCTGTCAATAAATTTTAAACACTGTAATTCTTACATACCGATGATCCCCACTGTAATACCAACTCCTTTGGCCAGAATGTTTGAGCACAGATCACACTGTAATTCTTTATTGTAATCCTTCTTTTCGATGCATGCGACTGAGTCTAAATAAAAAAATTCAATTGGCAAACGTTTACATAATGGGTGGCTCAGAGAATGCGTATGGGTCGCTCAGAGAATGTGTGGCGGTTCAAGTCGTGCGTACATGCGGCTGTCTATTAAACGCTCTTCCCCGTGCGTGCATGCATGCCGCTCTGTGTAATGCGTGGAGGTCGTGGCATGCATACATATTAATCATTGAACGTGTCAATTATATATGTGCACAGTAATTTTTTAAGTATTCTTAGGTAAATGTAAAAAAGTAAACATGTTAACGGATGTCTTTATAAATGCAAGGAAGTTATGAGAAATAAATTTGGTTCATTGATTTTGAAGGATGACTAAGAATATGCCAGCATCTTGAATGCGTATCCATCAGATTAGAGTTTAAAGTTAAATAAGGTTAAAAGATCATTAATTCTTCCCATTGCCAATAGGTGTACGCCTATCGGCGTAATTAAATGGTATCATGACCCATGTACACATAAGTGGATCAAATCCCACCCCCATGTCTTTCAAATTTTTAAGTTGGCTTGTCGTGTGGAATGGTTTGACCTCCACAATAATTCTTTGGGCTTTTCTCCTGGCCCAATCCAAGATTTGGCTTCTTCTTCCCAACCAACCATAGCCCCCCCGGACACAATCACTTGAGCGTTATGTCCCCTTTCCACCACCCACCATCCTTGCCCCTTTGGCAGAACCCCCCGCTTCCCTGGAAGAGCCTCTGGGCCAGCTTCATACATGCATGGATTGCGCTTCATGCTCAAGGATTCACAACTCAGTGACAATATTACACGACCTAGTTTTTTATGTCAGAAAGGATGTTGACGACTTGCATTTTAGGTTGGAAAATATGGATAGACGAGGGGAAAGAATTGAATCTCTGCTCACAACCATGCTCATCTCCTTGCACTCTTCAGAACTGGCATCTCGTGCTCCAACAACTTCAATAGCGATCCTTGCTCCACGTATCCAGGTGGCGACAAAGAGCGACGTGGAAAAAAACGACCACCAACCTGCATGAGCGACGACATAAGCACAAGTGTTAGCTTGTATGCTTGGTTTTGTTAATTATTTTTGTTTCTCGAAGATTCCTCTTGGGTTGTATATAGCACCTTGCATAGTTTTTCCAGTTTGATTTTCCAGAGTTAATCTATTTTGGTCATTTAGTTTTCATGACGAGCTCAGCCCCTACGGGGCGATTCGGTTAAATTTGTTAATCTTATTATTGAGAGACATGCTGAATTGATTTCCTACTGGACAATTCAACACAAACAGAACCTTGGCATGAAACTATAATCTTTGTTTTTGAAAGGTAATATATAGATACTTAAAAAAAAAAAAAAACTTTTAATAACAATTTTTTATAATAAAAAATTTCATCACTAAAATAAAAAATTTAAAAAATATTTTATTTTTATTATAACTTTATATATATAATTTTTCCAAAATTATTTTAAAGTGAAATTTATTAACTTAATCAACAAAATTGTTATTATTGCGCTGAAAGGCGTACACCTATTGACAATGGGCACATTTAATGATCTGTTAACCTTAAATCTTAATCTTATGGCCAACAATTAAAGATGTTGGCATATTCTTAGCCATCCTCCTAAATCAATGAATGAGATTTAGTGTTCATAACTTCCTTGCATTTATAAATGCATGTGTTAACATGTTTACTTTTTCACATTTACCTAATCATATTAAGAAATCACTGTAAGACCATATGATTGCCACGTTAAAATGATTAACAAGGATTAATATCTATGCAAGATTTTATTGCCACTCAAATAGATTACAAATATAACTATTGAGATGTGAATCGAAGGATTAATATCTATACAAGATTTTATTGCCACTCAAATAGATTACAAATATAATTGTTGCGATGTGAACCCTAACTACTTTTAGATTACACGTATTGGAATGTGAACCAATTTTTATAATCAAATCGCATGGATACCAGAGACGAAATATCTTCATGCAGATATGAGATTGTGTTCATTTCAACCTCTATCTCCTCAATATTTTTCCTTGGGAAACTGGTCGAAGGCTCTGCATTGTTTAGGACGGACGGTCCTTGAGATGATGCTGTGAGGCAATAGGAATTCACCGACGAGCGTTCAAAATGTACTACTCGGTTTTTTTTATCAATGGCCCGGCTGCCACTCATAGCTTGTAGATTAATCTTTTTTGTACTACCACTTCTTCAATAATTCTTGATGTCATTCTCCGTTTTTCCTGGTGTGCAATGGGAGACCACTTGACCATTTGCATATCTGCATGGATTAAATGGCAGCTCAGTTTTGTATCATACTATTTCATTTTAAAACTCTAATTAGGGTTTATGCAAAAATTAAGATTTGTTTGTATTTTATTTAATATGTTAATTACGATTTGATTGTAAATAATATAGGGCAAAAGAAAATTAGGGTTTATTTGCAAATGAAATATGCCTTTCGGCGTTCATCAGCCACAATTATGTGGCTGTGCTAGTTTTTATTACCTTTTGCAAAACTTGGTCGCTAATTCCAATCAATCAATCTAAGCATTGGTGCTGTCGTGAGGTGATAGCTGTCTGCATTAACTCCTCTATTGATGTCTCACCGACCAAACACCAACCTACCCAGTCGCGTTAACAATTACATATGATCAATCTATCATCAGAACTTGAGTTGCAGGCACGCAGATCAGGCTCTCACTGCCGCTGAGATAAATATATACTCTTCTTATTCTTTTGTTTTACGAATTACAATGGCGGGCAATTGTGAGCAGGGATGCATGGAGTCCACCCTGATAAGCTCGCTCCCTTGTTGCGTCCGATGGCTCTGTTGGCTTCTGAAAATAGGGTGCTATATCTGCAGGAGAAGCGACGGTACCGTTAATCGAAGCTTCTTAGCCTGGGCGCTCCGCAAGACTCCCGCCAACGAGACGCCCACTCGTGGAATCTATACCAAAGACATCGTAATCGACGAGGCCACGGGCGTATGGATCCGTCTCTTTGTTCCCGTCAGCGACAACGAGGAGGGGCGGTTGCCCGTGGTTCTCTATTTCCACGGCGGGGGCTTCAGCATGCTCTCGGCGAGCTACGCGCCCTATGACATATTCTGCCGTAGGCTGGCCAGGCGACGAAGACTGGTGGTGGTCTCGGTGGATTACCGCTTGGCTCCGGAGCACAAGTACCCCGTCGCTTACGACGACAGTTTCGCAGCGCTTTCGTGGCTTCGCGAGCGCGGCCATGATTGCCTGCCTCCGAACGCCGATCTGTCGCAGTGCTTCCTGATGGGCGACAGCGCGGGCAGGAACATTGTCCACCACGTCGGATGCCGCGTAGCGGGAGAAGAGGATCTGAGCCCGATCAAGATCGTGGGGCACGTGCTCATTCAGCCCTACTTTGGCGGGGTAGTTAGGACGCCGGCGGAGGTGAGGTTGAACAACCGTGTTCCGCTCATTACGTTGGAGGCGGACGATTGGAATTGGAAGGCGTTTCTGCCGAAAGGGGCTACGAGAGACCACGCGGCGGCCAACGTGACGGGCACAGACATATCTGGGCTATCGTTGCCTCCGTCGTTGGTGGTGGTGGGAGGGCTGGACCTCCTCCAAGATTGGCAGCTCCGATACGTTGAGCATCTGAAAAACATGGGCAAGCAGGCAGAGATTCTGATCTACGAAGATGGTGTTCATGGATTTCAGGTCTTACCTTATCACTTGTGTTCCAAATTCCTCGACGATCTTACGCACTTCTTGAAGATTCGGTAGGTTAACCATGTTTTTATTTTTACTCCAGATTTATTAAGCAGCTGTATGAAGCAAGGGATTAAAAAAAGGGGGAATATATTTAATAAATGGAGGTTAAAATAAGTGTGTAATAATTTATATTATTCAGATTTATTGATATTTTAAGTATTTGGTTAATTGTAGTAATTGTTTTTATGTATGATATTAAAGCTATAAAGTATATGATCTCAGTTTTATAAGTTTGGTTATCAGTTTTATTTTTTATTTTTTATTAGAGATATTATTGTAATCAAAGTACAATTTAGTATGGGAAATTGGAATATGGTGAGTCTTTAGTGTTATGTTATATTTTTTAAATTTACATTTAAAAAATAAAGTCCACTCAATTAAAAAAAATGACAAAAATAAAATTAAAGTCAGGTTAAATTAAAAAAAATTAAGCTTACCATGTAAAACTTTACATGGAATGAAATAATAAGTACTTAGATTCATCTTAAACCCTGAATGTATAATGAGTTAGATCCATGTATAATGAGTTAGATGGATGTACATTGGCTTATCCTAAAATGTCTTTAAGCTTTGGAGTAAGATTAAAACTCGTCTTCCTTAAACATAAGGAAATAGGTTAACAACCAAAAACTCATAAGCATCCCATAAAAGAGAAAATTGAGCCCATTAAAACCTATCAATAAATAATTTTGAGCGCATTAAAACCTATCAATAAATAATTTTAAGTGATATGGTTTTTTTTAATAATGATGATGAATCATTAACTATCCTCATCATCAATTAACAATTAAATTATAATAAATTTTATACATTTTTCAAATTTAATTTATTTTCCAATCAGAAAACTTTATCTCAAATTTAATTTATTTTCCAATAAAAAACTTTTCATAGCTTGTCGAAAAATTTGTTATTTTTTTTATAAATCTAAACTCTTTCATAGCTTTAAGCTCTATCCTATAATATTTGAAAATCCATGGAACTATTCCTCTTCACCTTAATTCAACAAAGGTAATCTATATGGTTAAGAACATGGTATTCCTCCTAAGAAGTCACATTCAAATTGAGAGAGGGTAGGGTATGTATATCTGTCTAGACTTTAGCAATGATTAGCGTGTGTATACTTGTCTAGACTTTAACAATCAAAATAGTTATACACAAAAAATCTCTTGTTCCACAAACAAGAAGATCTTATACACCAATTCAGTGTTTCTCTTCACCCTAACCTTAAAATTAAATTATTATTATAAAATCAAAACATAAGTAAAACAAATACAATATATCTAAATAAAATTAAAAATGTACCATTTTTATATGGTTATTGAAACATGAAATTTAAGAATTTCTTAAAAACATCATAATATTTACAAATATTAAATTTTGCTTTAAAGATAGTTGACGATGTCATTCAATTTGTCCAATGCTTCTTTTTAAGTTGTTTTTCATATTCTTAGTGTATACGTTTTTCTACATCGTAAGGTGTTTTTTTATCGATTATTAATTAAAATGTTTAGTTTTCATAGGAGATGACACAATAACTTTGATAATGTAGGTTATTTATAAATCTCCAAAACATTACTTTATTTGGTGAAATTTGAAATTGAAATGATAAAAAATATTTTGAAAATTTTAAAAAATAGTAAAAACAAAATATTAAATGAAAAATGAGACATTTTAATTAATTTTAGTTTTTATTTTTTTTATTTTATCATGAGTTATGGATCACTTATTTGTGGTTTCCTTCTTTCACATTGTTTTTAAATTTTTCCATGAGTTATGGATTACTTTCTTGTGGTTGCCTCCATTAACATAAGTATGGTATATA
>ML790725.1:412676-445219 GCA_009831015.1 Picea engelmannii | reverse complement strand
TTTCGAATGTCTTTGATGAACTATTGGGAATATTTGAAAGAACATTCAGTAACAAGGCCATTGAGCCTCTTCCAAAGAAGGGCTTGATCAAGCCACTTCGAAGAAGATAAGAAGATAAAAAAAACAATTGGCCCATTTGAAAGATATTTTCGTACTTAGGCAAGGAAATGAATGCAAATGAGCCTCCTCCTAGTACAAAGGGCCTATCGACCTATCTTAGAGGAATCATTCGTAATGAAAACAATCAAGGGTTGAAATGACCATCGTTTGAAGTTAACACTTCAAACTTCCAATCAAGCACGAACATTGTCTTAACATTGACAAAAACTTTTTGTAGTAGCATATAAAGAAAAAGGAGCTCTCAATTTAAATAACACTTTGAATTGAACATAAGAGCCTCATAGGTCCAAAGGGTCCTACATTTGTGATGGCATTAGGTCTATAGCAATGTCGTCAGACAAGGGTAACTTGAGTTGTATATGGCCACAGCCACACAAGTTTAAACACATACAGGATATTGAATGCACAATAAAAACTCAAGCCAATTAAATCTAAGGGAATTTTAAATTGCACAAATATACACAAATAGCAATCACAATAAGGTTGATATATAAAATCAACCATGAATGGATTTCATCTTAATTCATAAATGAGCAAAATAAAACTCAATCAACATAACTATAGACATGAATTCAAACATAGAGTTGTAGAAATTAAATATACGAGGCCATTAAGGTGAAGGACACCAATCTAGGACACTCAGGTCACTCACCCAACCCAATGGATCTCAGGTTCATCCAAGTAAATCACCAAAGGACACTCCAAGTAGCCATCCATTGAGCCCAGTCATTGCACTTCATTCCACAATTCACTTGACATAAGGAAGACCATCCTTCATGGATCTTCTTACCTCTGGTGCTCTCTAGTGTGTGCAAAAGGATTCCAACCTATTTTCTACCTTCATAGCAACCCATCATAGTTTTTTTTTGGCTCTTGAACACTAAATATGCAACAATTTATAGGGAATGGGAATGGTTCTCTATCATGCTATATTCTATGGTTATCTCTCTCTAGTTACAATGTATTTTCTTCCTTAGCTCTTCTTAGTCACTTATAGGTTTAGATTATAGTCTTAAACATGAGAACATAACTTGGGAACACATGAACTAATGGTTGAAGGGACAAATGGAATTGAATGGAATGAGCCAATAGATTGGTCAATTTGAATTTAGCATGAAACGAGGGAACACAAAAAGAGATGGTTTGAATATCCATGAGGTTAGAATTTCTATGGGAATGGAGTCTCTTACACTTTTCCTGGCTTGTACTCAACTCTCATGCTCTCAGAACTATGGAAGTTGGACTTCCCCACCAACCACCACTTGCATTCAATTACTAGTGGTTGGGCTTTAAATAAGACACATGGTGAAAATATGAAGGTTAGGAGTCTCGGGCCACTTAGGATTATTTTTCATCCCCCCATGGACCCCTTTCATCTTCCCCTCTAGTGGACTCATTGTCCCTCTCATGTTCTTAGTAGCTAGCCTTAAACCTTTATATTAATTTTTAAAATAATATTTACATAATGCTACTTAAGCTTTTTGGATATAAACTGTACAAATAGTTTTGAAACATCCAATGTTTCGAGTGGACACTCCACTCATCATTAGGGACAAATACAACTAATATGTTAGAAAAGAGTGCTAAGAAATAGCTTTAAAGGAAAAATATTAATAAAAATCGTTGTGGAAAATGAGAATCCATTATGAATAAATGATAAAATATTAAATTAATTAATCATTGCTTTGATAAAATAATAAATTGACAAAGGGGGAAATGAATTCAAATAATCAATTTAACTAAAGGAGACCATAGGTATGATGTCCAATATAAGAGGATAAAAATGGAAAACTTAAATGGGAAGATAAAATAGATTATATGGAAAAGAGGGTCAAGAATGAGAAAGAATAATGGGAAGAGGGAATGCAACAAAGGACAAATAAACCAAATTAGGTTGGGGAGGAGCAAGTTTAGTCAATTAAAACAAAAACAAAATAGGTTTAATGACCTAGGCGATTAATGATGGGCTTCCAAGATTGGTTGAGTTTTATCCATCATCATGATTACAATTATTAGGATGTTTTTCAATTTCCATTACTTCCCGAATGACGTGAGAGAAGTGATAGGGTGTTGAGGGTAGAATTTTGGTTTGGCCAAAGAAAATTAGGTGTTTATATTTGAAGAATTGTTTGGCAATAGTTGACTTAGAGATACGATTGTGGATTGTGTCAGCTATATGTTCTTTGAGACGGGATTTAAAGGATCTGCCAGTTTGTCCTATGCATGATTTGCCATATGAATAAGGAATTTGGTAAATTCCTAGGACAAGCATCAGGTCAGATTTATCTTCTGAATAACTATTTAAAGGTTTTACAGGGTTTCAAGGTGGTTTTGATATTATTCTTAGCTAAAATTTTAGAAATGTGATTGGTAGTTTCCTAGATGTAGGGAAGAGAAATGAGAGAAAGGGGCGAGGACGAGGTGGAAGAGTTTTTCAATTTGGGATTGTGGGTCGAGTGAAAGTCTTTGTTGATTTGAGAGATGTAGTAACCATTAGACATAAAAGCACTTAGGTGGCATTTTTCCTTCTCAAGCAATTGAGGAGCGGAGATTTAGATGGTTCGAGTAACCAAAGTTTTCAGTACAGTGAATTTTTGGGCTAGATTGTGATGGGATTGGGCATGAAGGTATCTATCAATATCAGTATTTTTCCTATAAATTTGGTCGGTAATAAATCCATTAGAAATATGAGAGAAAAGAAAACCCAAAAAGGGGAGAGAATCATCCTTTTGTATTTCCATGGTAAATTTGATATGGGGGGGATGTTATTAAGATGGTTAAATAAAGAAATCAGAAAAGGATGGCCATGAGGCCAAATGAAAAATGTGTCATAAAAAAAAATGAAACCAACACTTGGGTTTGAGATGAAAGTTGTTTAAGGATAAAGTATCAAAATGTTTGATATCACCTAAAAGTCGCTCATAGAGCTATACAAGTGATCACCAGAATGGTCATTAGTTCAATACACCAAAGTGGATAATCATGGAATTAATATACCATCTTCAGTAGAGAAGAAAACTATACAAAGTGGGTTTTTTAATTATCTATGCAATTTAACAATGTAGATTTTGCATGATCTACGTGTGACCCGCATGATTGTTCCCTCGAAAGTCATGCAGATTGAGCAGAAGTGAAGTCTCAACCACATTCGACGCATTTATGAAAAAAATCCCATCATGAGTACTCTTTGGTTGAGGTATCAATATTCCTTGAGCTCTTTAGAATTCAAGACTAGTACTATGGGTGGTTCCATGTCCACTCGAGCATGAGAAGCCACACCCAAGTGGCACTTCATTTCCCATTGGGAACTAGTCTTTATTGACATTCATCTAAGGCCTATAAAAGGAACCACAGATATGCACAAAAAAAAGAGAGAAGAAAAAGAACCAGTATGATGTGTGAATGAGTTTGGAGAATCATTTTCCCCCAAGGTCTCATTCCTACATTCATAAGCACCAAAACTTTGTGTATTGAACATCTCCCCTTTGGAGATATTTGTACACCTTCTTGTTCATTCAATGAGAGAAAAAGGTTCCAAATAGACACGAAAGGACCCTCCCAAGGAGGGGGAGAGATCATTTTATGTCACTGTCCTCTACGGTGTTATCAACTTGTCCTTTTCCATTGGTATACATTTCTTCCATGTTCATTTTCTATTTAGTTCTCGTACTTGTTATTCCATCTTTTATTTTTGTTTATTTATTATACATGGATGTTTTGTGAATTTGGTTTCATTATAACAATCTGATTGTGGTGTTATCTCTACCTAGCTAACACTCAAATTATCTTTTTTTCTCACCCAAGTGACAAAAGAGACAAAATAGATTGGAAACTCCATATGTTTTCTAACTCAAAATTATTTCCATAGGCCAGTGGAGTCTCTTCTTTTACTATTGTTGTCTTGCAGGTTGCAAAACAAGCCTAATCAAGGGTTGAAACCAAGCTTTTAGACCCTCATCACCATGGGGCTTGTCTAAATTTTTTTACGTCCGTGGTGATAGACTCTACACAAATTTCAAAAGAAAAGATATGCATAGGTGTGTAAGACTCTACTATCATGACGTTTTGTCACTGTGTGATCTATGCACATTGACACACCTGTTATCACTATGACTCGCACAAATCCTCTTTCTCCCTAGGTCGTGGATGTTTTTCACTTTGGTCTATCAATATGGGTTGAGAGTTATATTAAATGTGCTTTGTAATAAACAACAATCTTATTTTAAGTTCATTATTGCATAGGGGATAGCTAACTTAGATTGGTAAAGGGTATAAAAATAACTGAGCCTTCTTTTTCTTTGCCACGTGTATGGCATCCCAAGGCACGTGAACTTTGTTAGTTTAAAATTTTTATTTCATCAATCATTTTTGAAGGACAAGGAGCTTCCCTTTTCTACCTTGAGTATTCTCTGCCTCACACTCTCTCTCGAGTGATCTTGGCAAATCAAAAAAATGCCTAAAGGATTCCTCTAGTTCCCTTTTTAATGTAAAAAACACATAGGAATTAAAACTAAAAGTTTGAAAGTAAGCACCCATACATGTACACGTCTTTCTTTTCTATTTGCAAGGAAACAAAAACTAGGGAGTTTAAAGTACTGAAAATACCCCATATGTCCTCATCTTTTCACAATATAGGAGGGTTTTGATTTTTGCAATTAAACACTTTGGCAGTTAAAGATTATGAAAGGACCCCATATGTCCATATCTTGACAATCTAGAGCTAGTTTTAATTTTAATTCATTTCAAACTTCGCAAGGTTGGAAATTACACTTACTGTTTAATTAGTAAGTTGGAAGGACCCCACGATGCCTTCATGCACCAATTTCACACATCAATATTTTCACACTTCACACTTGCACAGCATTACACTCACACACATTAAGGTATCTGAAGTTCACATTTGTCAAGTATGTTCTTCTCCTTGCACCCAAAAGCGATATAGGAGGATTAGAATGACCGAGGAGTCCTAAAGATTCTTCATTCACACCCTTAAGAAAAAGGATTGATTCATGACCCTAATCCCAAACCTTTACAAACACAACTCTAAAGAACCTACTAAAATCCTCCCTTGTGAGGTCACAAAAAAATGTTTAGTTCAGGTTAGGATTTTAGGGGTAGGCATCCAAATAACCCATTGTTATCAATTTTCATTGGAAACATAACAATTGATTTTTTAGGGTACTTAAATCCTTCATTTCAAATGTGCCACACCAAGGGAGGGAGATACTCACGAAGGGACAAAGGATTAGATCTGATTTTTCTATGTGAGCCTTCTTGAGCCATCCAACTCTTGTGAGGTTTCCAATTCATGCCTACTTTTTGAGGATGAGATTCCCTTTCTCGCACTTGAAGGAGGTAACCTAGTGGACAAAAACTAGGGTTTCTACAGAGGTGGTAATTGTGGGTTGCAAGTGCACCTAGGAAATATTTTGAACGGCTATTGGGAAATGTTGCCAATTCCTCTGAGACATGCACCCTCTACCCCTCATTATAACTAATCCTTTTATACCTTCATTATCCTTTCTTCCATTGGGTTCATGCCCCATTGTCAAAAGCTATTGTAAGGCCCAATGATTTTGAGAGGAAATACACTAAGTCTTTAGGACACATGCCTTTAGTTTTTATTCAACCAACCAGAAAATATCCCACCCTACTCAAACATTTTACTTTAAGCTGATAAATGTATGTTTGTTATATCCAATTGACACTTACCACATTTAGCTTTGTTCTTTGTTAAAGCATGCCATATGGTTTTTTTTTAAAGCATTAGTTAGTTATGTTTTCACTTAACAAATTCACACACACATTTTCTAGTCCATAACCATAGGAGACCCATTACCTCCCCAACATTCTAGAAACCTACTTGGCCTCCCACCAGTGTTGGAAGGTATCCCTAGTCTTACTGGTTCACCAGTTCACCCTCCCCACTCACCTCTGAGTTTAGTAATGCTTGGTTTAACCTTTCTTGGGCCGACCTTTCTAGGTGCATCTACCCAAAACAACCTATCCAAAAACCATTCCTCCTCATGAACTGGCTCTCGACAATCAATTGCAATGGAAGGTCTACAAAACCTACCACCAATGCCAATGTTTGTGCATTTGAAACCAAGGAATTCATTCCTCTTGGAAATATAGATTGGTTCAAAAACCCAATCCCCACCTCTGATGCTTTTGAAGAAGGGAACATGGCCAAAATTTCCCCAACCATTAAAGTGAACATTTCCATCAAACTAGGTATCACTAAATACATCATCCTTGATGTTGCATGCTCCCCAGAAGAAGTCCTTGCATACAAGGCATTTTTTCAAGAGTATCATGATATTTTTTCTTGGTCATATATTGAAATTCCCTGTCTCAACCTATCTAATGTCAAACATCGTACCGACACATGGCGTGATGTTGCACCCGTTCACCAAAATCAATGGCCCCTTCATCCCTCCAAAGAAATGGACATCAAAGTCAAAATAGAGAAGCTTCACAGAGCCGACTTTATTTATCCCATTTCATATACATCATGGGTATGGGTCTTGTTGGCATGGAAAAATTCCCCTGCAACAGTAAGGGGTACTTCCAAGTACACGGTCCCAATTAAACTATGCACCATTTGGTTTAGAATACCCATCCAGATTCTGGCCCAACTGCCATTACTATTTATGAGAGGTGATTAAATGGTAGATGAATGCAAGATGAATATGCAGATGTAGATGAAGAATATCTAATTGCAAAAATGAAATCTAATATATCCTATCCTAGCTCGGAGAAAACTATCGTAAACAGATGAGTAGCTGAAATAAAACTAAACTTTGCAAAAACTTCACTCATATAGTTTTTATGAAGAAGCAAATATAGACAACACATGCATTCAAATACACAACCAAAATAGTCTAAATTATGTTATCACATACATTAGCAACTCATATTCTCAGGATAAAACATAAGAAAGAATAACCAAGCTGCGAGAAAATTAACAATTTCTTTAGAACAATCTAGAGGAAACAATATATTCTTACATCGCATTTGAACAGTAAATAATCCACTAAAAAATAGTTAACAAAAAACCATTATTTACAAGCATTTCTTCTCTCTATCAAAACTGGCCCTGAGGGCTTCTCAATATTAGTTAACATGGTATTTTCTCCAAAAATAGTTCTGTGAGTGTATACAATTCTTAAAGATCCCTTTCCAAATAGGATTCTTCCTTTATTTATACAAATTTTTAGTAACTCCTAAGATGTCTTCTTGACTTCTAAAGAAGTAGTTACAAAAAACCTTTCAGTTTCCCCCTCAATGGCTATTGAAATTTGTTTAAGAATGAGGATGAAATTGAAGTTAGTCGGAAAAAATGAAATAGAACACAATTGTCAGCAAATTTTAATTTTCTATTTCATCTTATTCATGTACTCTTGTCCCCAATGTAATCTGTCCAAATATCAAATTGAATGTAGAGTGACATGACCCTGCGGTATGAAATCTCTTTAAGAGCGGATTCATGTGTGGTTATGTCGTCATTGAGGGTATTCATGTCTTTTTCTAAGGTAGCCATGAATGTATGGATCATGGTGTGGACTTTAGTGGGTTGTATAAGATGTTGCTCCATCAAATCCATTGTCACCCTTGTAGCTTATTTGATTACCTATCGCCCGTGACTTGAGCTCTGCTAGATTTTATCAAGAAGGTGTTCCATTGTGAGGGTGTTTCTAAGATATTCGAGAGAAGGAGATGACACTTATGTGTAAAAAATCGAATTGCTTTGTGAAGTTGTGCATAGACCGATAGCGAGCTAGTCGTCTCTTTTTATACTCTCTCCCAACTTGCTAACAATGGTCAAGCAAAGCGTAACCAATATTTTTTTCTATTACTGTGGGGCGAGGAAGCTCGACTAGAGTGTCTGGGTTCTTTATGATCCATCTATCAACATCACCCAGACCTTCCCAGATGGTGATGAGTTGGATGTTCTTGGATTTCACTTGGTTGTGTTGTTCTATTATGGTGGTCGTCGTCTATTTAAAGAAGTGCAAGTGGGCATACATTTCTATGATGGATTCATCCAATTTTTCCCTGAATTTCTATGCACATGTTGTGAACTCTTTTAGGATGCCCTTGTCTATTTTCACCTGCTTGAGTTTTTCTTCCATCTCTTTGATCCTAGCATCCCTCTCTTGAGTCTGGTGATACAAGTTCTTTAGGTTATGTTTTGTCTCCATGGTGAAGGAAGTACCAATAGAGGCTACAAAAAGTGGATCGTAATTAACATTTTATGCTACCAGGGTCTCTATGAGGATCGATATTGGATCACATCCTGTGACCAGTACTTTCTTCATTTGTTGTTGTACAATCCAACCGATGGATTTTTTGTATTTAAACTTCTTTACATTTACCACTTTTCTTGGTTTGTATGGGGTGTGAAGCCCCAAATCTAACCCACCGAATGGATTATGACTACTGGAACCTCCTGTTTATATTTTTGAGATGTCGTTGTCCAAAGGTGTGGTGTCTTTATTAACAACCTCATCCTTCTTTCACTTCCCTTCCTCTACTACCTTACTTGCATATTCATTTGCTACTCTTTGTTCTACAACTGCTTTTGTTGTCGCTTTTGCTTCTGTTTTTATATGCCACTCTCATTTTGGCTTCAACTTCTTCTTCCTTCTCAACATCTGTCTTTGCTTCCGCTTCTGCTGCTGCTACGTCAACTTCTTTCTTTTCCTTGGCCTCCTCAATCTTCCTCTTCTTTTTGAAAACATCCTCCTTCTTCTTGTCGGTCTTTTATTTCTTCCTCCTCTTCTTTTTAGTTGTTGGTTTTTCCTCTTTTGTTGATCCAGAATGTGTGGACATAGTTGCAACATATGGTTTTGATCTTACTTGTTCTTCATCTTTCTTTCGTTCTTCTTCACGGGCCTTCTCCTCATCGATGATTCTCCCTATGGGATTTCTTTGTCATATGGTGATTATTTCATCATAAGTTTGTGCCCCAGAATGTAATTTTTCTTCCTCCCAAATAGTTGACGTGTATTCCCCTGGGAATTTGAGTTGGTTGCAATAATATTTGACAACCTTCTTGGGATCATGCCTTATGAATATTTCTTCTCCAAAGCAATGCAAAAGTAACATATCCACTTCATCATTGGCCTTCTTGGTGGTTGAAAATGAGTATGAGCCGATCCAAAGTGGCAGCGAAGGCCAAATATATTTCTTGTCACAGTAGAGAAACGCCTTAACGCCATGGATCACCATTTGTTAGGAAACCTCTTGAAGTATCAAATTTTTAGGGAAGAACCTTGGGAACATATCTGGAGCTTTGGTGGCCCCATATACCTTGATTAGGTCCTATGTTCCATTAAGTACCAGTCCCCAATATTCATGATTATTGATAATTCCTTACCAATCATGAATGGGATTGGTGCACAACAAATGAATTCATACAAAGGTGCTAGGAAATGGTGGCATATTTTGTGATATTTCATCCTGTACTTGTGCTCCCAGAGCACCTTGCAGTAAATGTGTATGGACGGATTTGTTGGTTTCCATTTCCAACCCATCTTAGGATATTGATGTGACACGCACATAATATCCAAAATATATGATGCCATATAGAAACTTGGGAACTTCCCAGGTTCATTTTCTTTAACAACGGTGATATACTCTACCAAGCTTGTTGATAGGATATCAACCCATTTGAATGTTGACCCTTCATCCTTACAGTAATAGATTAGTAGCATTAAGGACAGAGTAAACGTATAAGCATATTTATCCCCATACAATTTGCACAAAATCGCCACCATATATTGGTAGGGTGTTCTTAGCGTAGTGGTCGGATACTCACCAGTTGGCATGTGCTTGAAATATTTTTCTGATTTCTACCAGATCTTGAACATGTCTTTTTCTTTGTGCTTGAATCTGCTAAGGAGTTCCTCATCCAATTTCTGGGTACCCTTTTCCAAGTGAATTTATTTTTCTAGGTCTATTGGCTGGAACAATGATATGGGATCCCCCATGGAATTGAGTATGTATCTATTTTATAGGTCCAGATGCTTGAGAATCCAGGAAATTTCATCTGCAAAAGGGAACACTACAACACGGGTTGCCACTCTATGTAGCCCTGATCTCCGAATATTCTTGAATATTAGGCTTTCATCCCAGTCATCAGCTTCCACCGGGAACATTTATCTTTTGAACATTTGAAAGACTTCACCCCATTTGGGTGAGTCTCCTCCTTTTTCTAGGAGTCCCGATGTGCCATCATACACTACCCTTGGGGAATCGGGCTCTTAGTATTTTCTTATTCCACCGCCAAAATCCTTTGTGGCAGGTGCCTTGCTTGTTAACTTCTTTCACGAAGACATTTCTGAATCTAAAAGATACAACCATAATTATTGAATAAAATCAATAGTAAGAATTGTGAAAAACCTGTAACATTAGTTTCTGTAAGCATATAAGAAAATATCATTTGAATCAATAACGGAAAATCTTCCCATGTGAACTTGTGTCAATGTTGGGAGGGAGGTCATCATCTAAGGATAATAGGATGATCATAGACATTATGAAGGTTTGAGGGAGATGGGCTTGGTTTTGGTGAGAAACTAGGTGAATTGGTGCCAAAGATGTCAATTGCCTTGGTGGTACCAAAGGGATTGATGGTAACTTCACCGGTTTAGAACAGAGAAGTTCTTTCAAAGGCCACCGGTGCATAAAACTTCATATTAGACAAGTTAATGGAAATCTCGTCAGTCTATATCAGAGTAATTTGTAGGAACTCTGCCAGTAAATGGAGCTTGCATTGGCATAAATTGTTTCAACTGCACCAAAATGAAAAGTTATAACTTGAGAAGATTTTGGGACAACTGCCGATATGGTAGAGACAGTTTGAAGGAATTTCTCTGGTTCGAGTTGGAGGGAGGGTTACCAAATTCTTCAATAGTGTACCATAATTGTTGATAACAAATTCTTCGATATCCCAGAGCAAGTCTTGTAAAGTCCATTGGTGGAACCAAAGTGGTTCATGTAAAGTTCAATGGTGGAGACGGAAGGGTTCAGATAAAAGTCACCAATTACATTGACGAATCTTGTGGAAATATCATTAATCACATCAGTGAAGTTCGTTTTAAGTCCTCCAGTGCAATACTAGAGGCAATCTGATTAAATTCATCAATACAAAAAGATGCACCAAAATTTGACTAAGTCTTGAATGGATTTTCGATCGAGGAATTAGGGTCTCTTGGAAATTGAGACACAACTTAGGTCGAAGAAAGGGTCCACACTCATGTGTTTCATCGGCATCAAGAAATTTATATCCCCTATCTTCTCCTCTTCCAAGTTTAGAGGATGGATTTGAACGTCGATGAGTCGATTGCAGCCCATGGGTGGATCAATAGATCGTAGGATAGGGCATAAAACTCCCAATCATGCGAGTGTTGGAAGGTTTGAATGTATAGTGGATGCCAGGGAGAGATTGAGAAGGTGGGGAAAAGTATAGGCCGAGGGATACCAGGTTTGAGGCAAGATCATAGGCGAATATGGGGGTGGTTGATATTTTAGGGCATCACAGACAACTAGGGAATCGTTTAAAAATCGAGATTGATAGGGATTAGGGCCTAGTTAAAAGTTAAAAAGAAGGCCACGGGTGATAAGACAATAGGAACATGCCTAAGGGTAGGAAACCCTAACATTGAATGCCCATCAATATAGACATTAGAACAATATGTGTTTTAGGGATTACCTAGAAATATACCACGTGGATGCAAGTGGTATATTGAGGATGAAAAAATATCGTGCTTGCAATATATTTTCGATAGAATCACTTCGGTGCTCCTATTTATTTCTTGGAAATGAGAAATGATAGTAAAAATTGAGCAGTAGATCCTCCTTTTATAAATATGGCTGGAAATTAATGCAACTAGAGGGGATTTCAAAAGTGCGTCGATAGAGAGTTAAATTCACCAAAGAAGTTGTTCGAATGTCCTCCAGTCATACTAGAGGAGATTATGGAAAGAGATTCGGTATACACCACAGTAGATAACAAAAAGTATGTCAGTTTTTTATTTTGGAGAAGTTTACACGAAGTGCATCAGTCAAGATTTGAATGCACGAGAGAGGTTTTGGGAAAATCCTTCATTTCAACCAGTGGAGTTCGTAAGAACTCCTCCTATTGAATCAGAGGAATTAATATTAACTTTGTTGGTTTAAAACATGTGTATCGATAGAATTCAGATAAACCTCTCCGATGGATCATAAGACTTAATTGGAACTCCTTCGGTTTGTAACGGAGGACTTAAAAGGAACTGCTCCAATAACTTAAAAATGATTCTTTAAGATTTTTTCCAAGTTTTGAAATGAAATTGAACCAAATCGGACTTGAAGCATCAAGCAATCTGATGAGAGAGGAATGAGAAGAATGATAGACCATAAGTTTAGGTAACTCTTCAAGTCAACATATAAGTAGGGGTCTCATTTTCTTGTTGAAAGGAATGGATTTTCGAGAAAGACTTCAAGAAAAAGGGAGGGTGTTGTTCTTGACACAACAAATGGTGACACACTGGGTGAAGCCATGAATCTCTACAAAGAGGTATCTAAACATAAAATTTTTGAGAATGGAAACATTAGCAGTGCATGACCCAAGAGAGAAAGAGTAGGTCCCATTATCTTAAAAGTGCAAATGTTGATGAGACAGGTTTGTATGGTGCAAAGGAGAGGTCAGAACCTAGTCCATAATAGATTTATTACCATAATATATCCTTCTCAACTAGAATTAGCTTCAGGAAGGAATGAGAAGCACAACATGGAAAAAATACTTCAAGAATCTTGAAAGTACAAGTTGATTATGAATTTCTATGGTGTTGCTTTGCCACCAATGAGTGTCCATAGCCCCGATAGAGTCACCCCAGTGTCACAAGACTCAATCCGATGCCAACAAGCATACATAGCCCCAACGGAGATACTTTCATGTCCCACATGATCTGAAATGCCTTTCCCCAAGCCTTTACCTTTTATAATTTGATTCTCTTATGTTTAGAGAGAGGTGGATGTGGGGGGCGGGGGGGGGGGTTGGTTTAGTCTTCCTTTAAAGGCATTCATGATGACATATGTGAAAGTGTGATATTACAACTTGATTATAGATTAATTAAATCCTTGAGTAACATGCCCTAGATTACTACAATTTCCTTTCCAAACCAATTTCCTCTTAGTTCCATATAAACACCAAACCTATTCTTAGATGTAAGGTACTAGATATAATATAATATGTAGAAATAATAATATTCAACATATATCAATGGAACAACAAAATATTGAGAAGAGAAACACCAAAAATGATACCTTTATTCAAAGAAACCAATGTTCACTTGCCTATTCGAGGGGGAAACCTCCAACAGAGCATAGATCTATTAAAATAATTCTCAAGATGAAGTTTCTCATGCCTCAAACTCTTATTTATACTAATTCTATCTTCTAAGGAAAATTCTAGAGGAAGACCTTTCTAGAAGCGGAAGCTTCTATTAGGTATTCTTAAATATTGACTTGTTCACATGTATTAAATAGGCCTTATTAACTTACGTTGAACTTTATTACATGGAAAACATATTATTCTACCTACGTGAGGGGTTAGCAGTAGTACATTTGTTTCATATTTCGATGGTGTGTTTGACGTAGTTTCCACTTTATATTGTCAGGAGAATGAAAAACAACGGACACCCTCAAACTTCGTTTTACATGACGTCGCTTTTATGATGCCATAGGTATCGTCTATATTGCGACGTTTAATGCAGACACATGTCATCTAGGATTTGACTATCCAAACCCCATATAGCCTTCTCTACAACGACGTCAGAGACATCGGAATTTCGACGTCCCATTTCATCGATCTCCACAACGTGGATTCCATGTGACCAACGTTAGGGACGTCGGAATACCAACGACTGACAATGTCAGTGGAGAGACATTCAATTATATACCAACGAAAAGGACGCCATGTGACTGACGTTAGGGACATCAAAAGATCGACGATTCGCAACGTCGGGGGAGCAATAGTTAGCTACATACCAATGACAAGGACACCAAGTGACCAACGAAATCAAACGTTGGAAGATCGACGGTTGGCAACGTTGGTGCAGAGACGGTCAAATATATACCAATGACAAGGATGCCATGTGATTGATGTTAGGGACGTCGAAAACACGACATCTAGAAACATCGGTGGAGCAACAATAAGTTATATACCAACGACAAGGTCACCATGTGACCGATGTTAGGGACGTCGAAAGACCGACGATTTGTAGGTGTTTTTAAAAAAATGAGCTCTTTCCCTTAAGATAATGGGTTTGGAAACCAAATAAAATAAGATAAGGTCTAAATATGGTAGGGAAAAGTTAAATATGGTGGAATATGCAAGTTTTTCGGGCCTAAAATGTCATTGATCGTGATCTGTCAAGATCAACGGTCAGGAACAGTTGCAGAGGTTGAGGCTGCATGGAGTATAATACCAAAAAGAGGTCTCACAATTCAAACCACAGTTTTCTCCCAAGGGTACGTGGCATAATTGGGCGCATTCCGGAACAAAAGGTGGATTACCTTGAAACCATTTACTCACACCCCCCAAAATTTTGAAAAGTATAAAGGTCGTCAGTCGATTTATTTCATTTGGTTTATTACTTTTCGAATATTGGAACCGTTAGGACCCTATCGCGACCATCGTTTTCCACTTGCAGCTCAACCGTACACCATTTGCATGCCATTTTTGTTCGTTTCCAGTTACAAGGAAGAAGGTATGATCCACACCAGATCATATCCAAAAGAGATGACAAATTACGACATTCCTTCCAATTTGCAATAGAAGAAAGTGGTTCGTCTGGGTAAGACAAAATATAGTTTCGAGTCTTGCACAAGAGGTTAAGCCTCCTTCTAGGATTCCACATCTAAACACCTTCATCTTGTTGTGATAAGAGATTGTTTTATGCTCTGTGAAGAGCGATTATCACTCTCTCCAGTCAAGAGAGATAGGCCATCTTGCACATTCAGTTAGATAAATAAACTGGAGAATAAAAATTCCTTCTCAAGGCCTAACAAAATCCATCCCATGTAGTAATGAATGTAAGAGTGTTGTTGGTAGGTTATTCTTTGATGACCCCCACATATATCTTTATAGAAGTTTGGTGAGAATACCACTATGCTTAGAAAATTCTGTTTAAATGGTTACTTGCAGGAAGGGGGATATTCTCTTCTATCATCTTTGCGAAGGTTTGCAAGTAGGTAGCAAGGCTACAAATCCATGAATATGGAACATCTCTACACATTTGACCACCATATTTAGGTAATTAAATTTAGGTGTCTAAATAGAAAGTGGATCTAGAATCCCTAGGTGTAAGTGTAAGGGATTCAGTGAAAATGTTGGCTTGTCCTTGGAAAATGATGAATATGTTGGGGTATTAGTCATTAGATGAGAAAGTGATATGTGTTAGGTTAAACTTATCCTAACACTATGAGGATCCATTACAATAGATTTTATCAATGAATGAAGTGTACTGGAGATCCTAGGTCTGGATATGGCTAGAGTTCATGTCAATCAAGGTGTTTGAGAGGTAAGGAGAGGGACATTGTAAAAAACATGTGGAAATATTTGAGGAGAGACATACAACACATATAATCTTTACTATCATGATGGAAATATTTGAGGAGAGACATATAATCTTTACTATCATGATTATATTAAAAGCATTATTAGTCCCTGCAGAAGCCATCCATGCATAAACACTTAAATACTTAATGAAAGATTACAATATAAAGATTGGTCCGCAGAAGCCATCAATGCATAATATTCAAACCTACACATACACTGCACCATCCCATCACTCAAGAGGAAATCACTATATGATAGTGACCACGAAGGAAAAACTTGCCATACAATTGCCACATATTATACAATTACCACATATTAAACCATAGTTAAGGATTTCATGCTACTCTTGAAATGAAAATTTAAAATTTAAAATTCATAATTTGTTGTTATATCGTCATATTATATTTAGTTTTTAGAGGAAGTTCATCCACAAAATCATGATTCTTACTTACATTTCATATCCATACCTTTACTATAAAAATATACAACAATTGCCTAAAATATTATCTCGGTGATCACATATTCAACCATAATTACCCATAATTACCAATTGATTGGATCTTTCAAGTACAAAGGTTACAAAACTAGAGGAGCCATAATCAAACTACCATTTCCATTTCCAAATCTACTTGGCAGGGACTAAGCTTCCATGTAGCCCTTGTTATATATGCAACGAAATAATATATGAACCATATGAGAGAGATATGACAAATGAACAAAGTGGAGCCTGAACAAGCCAAGGTAAATAGTGAACAAAGAACTATAAAACATTTTTGAGCCATAGGTTGTAAGGATATTTTTGTAGTGAGCTCAAAGATATGATATTTTCTATGTGATTCAAAGTGTTGTATGTTGATGCAATTAATATTATTGACCTAAAACCACTCTTGTACCTTATGTAGCCATACTATGCATGCCACAGTTTAAACAATAGTTGTCTTTTTTGCACATTCATTTGTTATTTATTTTACTAACAAATAAAAAGGATATGCACTCATAGCTCAAGTTATGAAGAAGATGGTCTATATCAACTGTAAGGAAAATAAATTGGTGCTAACTATGCATTGGCAACAACAATTGACTCTAGTAGACTATGTCATTGAAGGTATGGATATTTACGTTTCTCTAGTTTAACTTTACTACATAAATTGAATATAGTGTGTTAGCACTCTGTAAATTTGTTTTGGCCGAGAAAACAAATGACAAAGGTAACCTACAAACCACTTTGGAGTTGGGTACTAGGTTACTCATCTCAGAGAGGGCTCTCTCTTGTAACTTGGTCTCTAACATATAAGTTTTCTTTAACAAGTCGATGGCTAGGTTTTGTTGCTTTGAAAGGGTTTTTTATGATTTCGTTGGAAAGAAAGGGAGGGATACTTAGGGCTATGGAGTCAAACTTATGGAAACAAATGAAAGAACTGATTGGTAGGTAGAAATATCTAGAGGATAAAGGCTAAATGAGGTAATGAGTCTGAATTATAAATTGAAATTTGTAGGGTGTAAGAAGAAAGGAGAACGGATAACTGCACCGGAGCATCAAATAAGATGAATGTTGACCTAGTTAGGAAGAACTTAACACAATTTAAATTGCTTAAGTCGAGAGCATCACAAGATGAATTCTGGACCTTTAAATATCCAATTTAAATAGGAAAGAGTGAAAATGAAATCAAGAACACATGAAATACATACAAAGAAAGAAGACGAATATCAGAACACCACCATTATAATCTTTTCATAGAAAGTTCAGGACATCTGCATGTGCATTCCATAGGGATTTAGAAAATTACATTCAGGTTCCGAATAGCTATATTTTGTGCCCTTGCACTTCTGCCAACGCCCCATACATTTGGAACTCCTAACATTTATACAAACTTAGTTCCTTCGGTTTGAAACTGGTTACAATAAAATTGGAAAGAAAATGTTTTGTTTTGAAACCTATTAAAATAGAAAAGAAACTGTTTCAGTTTGAAACCTTTACAAAATAGGAAAGAATTGTTTCGGTTTGAAACCAATTACGAAAATAGGAAAGAAATCATTCACAAAATCTGGGGTTCAACCCTTTCGGTAGTTCGATCCTTTTCTTCACCCTTTAACTCTGTTTCGACCTTTCATGTGATTTGTTGTCCATTATTGACATCTGGACATCATCTACTAGGCCCTGGAAAACTGCATTTTCTCTTACCCAACCGAACTATTTCCTTCCACTGCAAATCAGAAGGAATGTTGTAATCTGTCATCTCCTTTACCAAAATCTTCAAGTCAATGCAAGAAGCATATGACATGACTGGCAGTCTAAGCTTGACTATTTTGAACTGATTCAGAATCTCAAAGTCGATAACCAGTTGGTCAACTAAAGCGGCTCCTTTCAAACTCTCCTCCAGGGTTTCAAACTTAGAATGATCCATTATGGGCTGATTCAAATGAGTATTGTATTCTTCCTAGTCATACAATTTTCCCTTTCCATCCCAAAATGGTGGAAGACCTTTGATAAACAATTCTTCAAATAAATCTTTAAACTCTTGTACACTCTGCTCCATCTGTGTTGCTTTAGTTTAGACTAATTTCAAAATGTTATGTTTGACGATAACCCTCCTAGCCCAAATAATCAATGTAGTTATGTCCTTAACTCCAATGGTTTGAAGGTCAGTAGTAGGAACAAATTTTAGTAAATTTATGATGTTCTGAACCCATTCTGACAGATTTTTGTATAAGTTTTCATTCACAAAAGTACACTTATGTTTGGCTTGGCTATGTTGTCTCTATCCTTAATGAAATTCAAATATGATCTGAATTTGGTAGCTTTAGTAGCTATAGATTCCCAAATGATATTCTTGGCCCCATGTAACAAACCTTTTCCTCTTAACCTCACTTTCAATTCATTTATTCTCTCTTGCAAGACTGCATTCTCCTTTTGAAATTGAGCTATTCTTTCATCTTTTGCATGCATATCCTGCTTCAATTTCTCTATACTTTCCTCCAGTCCTTTGATTTCTCCTTCCTTCAGGCTAACATGTGACATAGCCTGGACAATTTCTTCAGTATTTGATCCAATTTCTGCAGTAGGAGCTGAAACCATAGCTTATTTAGCAATTTTGTCTTTTCCTATGACCATTTCACCTTTTCTTGTTCCAGTTGCAATGCCTTAGCTTTGTAATCTAGTATCTCTTGATGAAGTGTTGTCTTTTCCTGTTCCAGAATTACCAGTTCTATTGTTTGTGGATGCTCTATAGCAGGCATTTTCAATCTCTTCTTCAAACTTTGAATTATTTTGTCTTTCTCATCTAATGAATACTTCACCCCTTGGTAACCTTCAGACTCCAACCTCTTAACCTGAGTTTTCCAAGTTTTGTTAGATGCCTTTTCTTGCCTCAATTGCCTTTCCAATTTTTCTGCATAAGATGACAATTTTGAATTCTTCAAGTTCAAACTCAAGTAATCAGAATATAACATGTCACTAGTTTTCCTGTGGAATTTGACCTTGTCTGAGGCACTTATATTGTCATATTTTATCTTTATCTCATAAACTTTGTCTTCTTCTACAACTGCGATGTTAAAGGTCTTGTTTTCAACATCTCTTACTGTGAACATAGAAGATTTATGCTGAGAGATTGTTTCCACTTCAGGGAATAAATCCTTAATCTCACCCAAAGCTATATTTCCCTTCTTAGCATACTATTTTGCCAAATCTTCCCTAGACCGATAAGTTTACCCCGATGTTTTATCAAAAATATATTTCTTACTGCAAAAGGTTCTTGAGCTGGCCTCACTTTGGAGTTTATTTGCTTCTTCAATCTCTACAGTGCTAGTACCACTTTCCACCATATTTAGATTTTCTTGATCCCTGGACTCTTCATCTTCTAAATCCACAATCTGTGTTGGATGTGTAACCTTCATCTTCTTTTTGACAGTCTGTTGGTCATCAATGTCCATAGCCTCTTAAATGCTTCTCTTTTTGTAAACACTTATTTTAGGAACTTTAATCATCAGCTTCCGAGGAGCTTGTTGTGTTTGAATTGGCTGTCGGGTTACTTCCACTTGTTGTGTTTGAATTGGTTGCAGGGTCGCTTCCACATCAACAAAGAATTCTAGTTTCGCCAACCTATCAAAACCTTCAACTTGTTCATGCTCATAAGGAGCATTTTTGTTCATATGTCTTCTTTTGGATATGATCTGGTGTGGATCATATCTTCTTCCCTCTAACTGTGAAAAACCAAACACTTTGAGCTTTGCTTGAACCTGAGATAAACATGATCTGGACTTGAAAATAAAGGGGCCAATGACAAAAGGGAACTTAAGGTTGGAGGCTCTGTGCAACTTTAGGAAATGCTTTGTTTCATATATAATTCTTTGCCTGATGAATTCAAGGGAAAATATTCTAGGAGTTAGAAAATCAGGCAATAGGTAAGGAGATTCATGACAACCATAAACCCGGATTATTGTTGAATGCATGAATATTACCCAATCTCCCACTCTGTTCTCTGGATTTGGCTGTAGATAACTTCTCATGTCATCCAGAACTCTAGGCAGGCTAGTATTGAAAATCAAACTATAAATCATGGGCATAACTTTGTTAATGAAGATGAGTAATGTAATTATTTTGCATTTAGTTGACACAAATGTTGTTTCAGGAAATTCTCTATTGTTACTTGCTAGGAAAAGTTTCAACAGATAAGTATAGTATCTGAAATGCCTCAGGGACTGGAAATTCACTATTTGTTTATGAATAGTATCAGCTAGGAATTTATCAAAGTTAATACAAACTGATAGACCAAAATCAGACTTGAAAAAGGTCAAAAGGAAACCGAGCATGACTTCCACCACATACTTTTCATTGTCTAACCCTAAGACTTGAATCAATAAGGAGCAGACCCATTGGACTTCAATGATCATTAGATTTACATTCAATGGCATAGAAAGAATTTCTAAAAAAATGTTAAGGTTTGACAATTTGCTATAAAAATAGGCTTCAGACTTCTGATGGACGTTCCCTATATACCCTAATCAATTTCTCTTCATCGAATGGTTCAAAATTTGCAAAAAAAGACTCTGGTAGATCGAGGGATTCTCAAATTGACAGACCGTCTATCCTACACAAGACTTGGGACCCCTGTTTATTGACAATGACCCTTTCTTCATGAGAATATTGTTCGGCGCACCAACCTACAAATTTAGGGAATAAGAAAGCAATTTCGATAACATAGGGTATTATGGTGGCCTGGACAACTTCTAGGAACAATATACTTTTACCGATTATATCAGACAAATTACTTCTGGACACAGAGATAGGGGAAATGGTGATTTCAACATCGGAAACATCTGTGTCCCTGTCAATTAGAGCATCTTCTATTGTTGTAGAGTCTTGTTCTGTCATTGAGGTTATAATGGGATCCATGGTTATGATGTAAATACCTGGAAACGAGCATAAATGGTGTGCATATGGTGTATTGTTGGGCTACAAGTGGAAAATGGTGGTCGCGCCAAGGTTCTAACGGTTCCAGTATTCGAAAGAAATAAACAAATTAAATAAATCAACCGATGACCTTTTATACTTTTCAACTTTGCGGGGGTGTGAGAAAGTGGCTTTGAGGAAATCCACCTTCCGTTTCACAATGCGCCTGGTGATGCGACGTACCCTCAAGAGAAACCTGTGGTTTAAATTGCGAGACCTCTTTTAGGTGTTATTCTTCATGCAGCTTTAACCTCAGCAACTAGTCTCAGTCGTTAATCTCGACGGATCACGATTCATGAATTTTCAGGCCCGATCAGTGTTAGCACTTCCGCTAGATTTAACAATTCCTACCATCTTTAGACCTTCTCTTATTTTACCTGGCTTCTAAATCAATTAGTGCGTCCGCAAGATTTTTGGAATCTTGGCCTCAAGCAATAATTTTTTTTATTGGTGACTAACATGGTGTATGGATTACCATAAACATAGGACCTTTGTGCTTGTATTCTTAGCAAGAGAGTTTCCCTATTGGAAAAGTGTGGCATGGAAAGTTATTACTATTGAATTTATACAAGAAAATGCATGAGATTTTCCCTATTGAAAAAGTGTGGCATGCAAAGTTAGTACTAGCAAGTAGACCGTATGTTGGAGGTCAGATGTACATTATGAACTTAATTTATGATAACATCATAAATGTGTCGCTTTATTTTCTAGAGAAGAGAGCATATGCATTTGAATTTTTCAAAGAGTGGAAGGATCTAGTTGAAAAGTAGAGTGGTAAATTTTTTAAATCCATAATATTWGATAGTKGTGGAGAATACAAGTCAAATGATTTTGATTCATTCTACAAAARACATGATATTAAGTGGCAATTCACAACCTCTTATACACCAAAATAGAATGGATTTGTAGAATGTGAGAATCATGTTATTTACGACATGGCACATTGCATATTGAAGTACATAAATATTCACTAGAAAGGTTTAAAAATKCATGAGAGTTTCCCTATTGGAAAAGTGTGGCATGCAAAGTTAGTACTAGCAAGTAGACCKTATGTTRGAGGTGAGATGTATGTTWTGAWCTTAATTGATGATAACATCATAAATGTGTCRCWTTRTTTTMTAGAGAATAGAGCATATGCATTTGAATTTTTAAAAGAGTGGAAGGATCTAGTTGAAAAGTAGAGTGGTAAATTTTTAAAAGCCATAATATTTGATAGTGGTGGAGATTACAAGTCAAATGTTTTTGATTCATTCTACAAAAAACATGATATTAAGAGGCAATTCACAACCTCTTATACACCAAAATAKAATGGAGTTGTAGAGTGTGAGAATCATGTTATTTACGACATGGCACATTGCATATTGAAGTACATAAATATTCACTAGAAAGGGTTGAACATTGTAATTGTGTGGTTTATTTGATCAATAGAAGTTTGACTAAAATTATTTGGAATGTTATTCCAGAGGAAGCATGGAGTGATCACAAATCTACTGTTAAACAATTGCATATATTTGGGAGCCTCTATTATATTCATATTCCAAAGGAGAAACACAATTCAAATTTCTCTAATAGAGTGCACACATGTATTAATTTTCTTGGATATGAGGAGCAATCGAAGGAATATTTCTTATGGGACTTGGAAAATCAAAAATTTGTAATAAATCATTTTATTTTTTTGATGAAGCATGCACAACAAAATTTGAGAAGTATGTTGATGCACAAGATATCATTGTTACTAGCACTCTTGAAATTCTACCTTAATTTGGATAAGAAATTAAATAATCTACTCTAATGCCAAGGACACCCAAGTGGTTGGTGAAGATGGTTAAGATTTTGTTGTAGAACCTGAAATGTATGATAGATTGAGAACTATAAGACAAAAGTAGATAGAGAGTGCATAGAATGTAAAGTTGAGCTTAGAAGAAGCAAGTGATTGGAGTCACCTTTAGTTAATTATGCATTGATGAGTGAAAGTTTTAGTGAAAAAGAACCACATACATATGAATAGAACAAAGAAAGTTGAGTAATGTGATGCAATGTAGTCAAAGCTTGAAGTTTTTAGAAAAAACATAAATTAAAGTTTGGTTGAGTTTCTAACAAATAAAAAGACAATTAGTTGCAGATGGATTTTTGGAGCTAAGTATAAGTATGATAGTACCAATGAAAACTACAAATAACAATTAGTAGAAAAAGGCTATGTGCAAAAAGAAGGAATTGGCTATGAAGAAAATTTTGTACATATAGTTGGCCAAGTATGTCCCTTATGATCTATTTCCATAATTCATTTCCCTATGTGGCCTTAAGAAACCACTTTTCTACCAAGGTAAGGCCATAAGTGGCCAAATGAAGAATGCTAAGTCCTCCATCTTGTGGTTTCCTAGTGCACACCAACCACTTGACCATATGTAGAACTTTTTCCCCTTTATTCTTCACCCAAAAGAGATCTTTTAATATAGGGTTTTATTGTAGCCCTGTTGGTTGGGAAGCCAAAGAGACAAATAATATATATGCATTAAACTGAAAACCTTGTCCCCCACTTCGATTTTGGCTACTAAGGAAAGGTCCTGACTATTCTAGTATTCAAGTTTGACTGTAAGCTTATTAATAACCCAGTTTCACATATGATTTTGAGTCATGTCAATGCTAAATAGAATACCAAGATACTTGGTGATTTCCCCCCTTTGAAACCATTGCCATTGGCAAGGAATCCACCCCGGGTGATCGTCTAATCCAATAAGTATCATAGAGGTTTTCTCCTCTTGTAGTATCTCTTTTGAAGCTTTACAAAAGGTGTTCATAAGCATGGTGGGAGTTGATTAAATATTACGGGGGAAGGCCAATAACTTTACCTTGGTAAAATACATTTTATAATAGATAACCCAAGGCATCATATGTGAGAACATATAAATTAGGGGCTATAGGGTATCCCTGTGTCATTGATCTGCTAAGAGGAATAATATAAGTAAGGGATCTATTAACACACACAATAACCAAAGCATTGGAAAAGAGAATATTGACATAATATATGAACTTTGACCCAAAGCCTAGCCACTCAATCATGTGGAGAATGAATTTTCACTCCAACTTTTCATAGGCCTTAAAATAGTCCAACTTTAGACACGTTCCTTTAAAACCTCTCTCTTTGGCCATAAAAAAATCCAAACAGTCAACGATGGAAATAACTCGCAAAATTATCTTCCCGATAGTATTTCAAATACAAAAATCTTCCACCATATAAAGATAAACCTAGATCTTGATGTAAACACTGACAAATTTCAGTTTGATGATATGACAGATAATATTTTTGAGCATGATCAATTTGGAAGACTAATTTTGTCTAATGAATATGAGCCTAAAAATCGGAAACCTAATCATTATCTCCTTGCTAACAAATATAACCATAAGGTATTATAGTTCTATAATCAACCTTGTCCTGAATATGATAAATACTCTTAGGTAATTACTCTTGGTAGTTCAAAAAACGTTTTGGAATCTTATGCCATTGGTCATCATGATTTTATTTATGATGATCCCTTAGTAACCTACCATTTGGATGAAATTTGCTTCCCAGAAGAAAGTGAGAAGATGCCTAAAGTTCCCATTGATGGATCTAATCAACTTTGGGTTTCCCCCAAATATAGTTTGCTAAATACTAGTTCACGCTTCTCATTATCTAATTCAATACATCTTGATACCTTTTTATACAAGAAGGATGTTTAGGAAAGTGTTTTTTAGCTTAACATTGTTTCGGTGGAAGCTCTAATTTTTGCAACCCCATCATAACCTAAAAAATCACTCCCTTTGACCTAAGTTGTCCTCTAGTTTATGATGGTTATCTTGAGTCTTGCACTAAAGAGAGGAGATGGTCTATCCATGTTATTCTAATTGAGATAGATAGACATACTACTTAGCTTCCATCTTGTACCAAAGGAGGAAAATTGTATTGTTGCGTAAAGGAGGAAAATTGTATCGTTGAAGCACTTTCTGGGTTTTCATGATCAACATGCAAGGATATTTAGGATGGATGGACAGTACATGCTCCATGATCTGGAACAACGCTTAGAAAAAAAGAGGCATAGTACAACAACACTATTTATGGAAATTTTTCTCAGTTCATTTGGCCTTATTCTAGGAGGACCCCTAGCAGTAGATGCATGAACTAACACTTCATCAATCCCTATAGGAAGCCAAGGTTTATTTCACTCAATATAAATGGACTCGTATCTACCATTACTAGATGCAATGCGAGAACATGAAAAGTACTAAAAAGATGATATATCTCAATAAATTATCACATAGCAAACATTGCATTAATAAATAATCACATAACAATTCATAAAACATTAAACATAACTAGAATTGATGGTTATATAAACTATGTTGAAAGGAGCAATCACACCTGATCTGATGAACTGATCGACAATACAGTTAGAATGGTTGACCCCGCGTGTTTTTCTTTAGTTGTATGACCCTTTTCTAGTCTTGAGCTTCCCTCAATTGACGAATAAATATCTTAAAGTACCTGCCAAAATCATTCAACCTCCATAAATATCTAAAAAATCAATACAAGTCATATTTGTAGTGCATTATTTACTCTAAGATGCATTTTTATGAGAGTGTCAAAACATACATGAATGATCTCCTCTTGGTTTTGAGAATAATTTATTGGAGCCACACGTCTAATATTTGATTAGACTACCTCCCTTGATTTGAAGTAGCAGCAACAAAGTCAACATTGTCTTTGTTGTTGCTCCATTGGATCGAGGGAGGTTTGCTACAAGATTAAACAACTCCAATAAATTATTCTCTACTAAACGAGACCAACCACGTGAAGGCGGAAGCTCTTATGGCCCCTTCCCCCTCCTCACATCACTCTCAATTCCTCAATACCTAACATATAAATCTATTGAAATATTTACAGCAAAAACAAACATATATACATACCAATATTCACAATTGTTTACAATGAAATAAAATATTTCCTTGATCCATTTGGAGTGAACTCAATTCTCATAAGAGAAAAGTAACAACTATTCCATAACATCATACACTACACTAAAGAACTTAACATCTAAAAACTAGAGAATGAAAATTGATGTGAAAAGAGGTTTTATTCTATTACATCATATGACTTGGTTGGAGTATTAAAATGTACCTGTAAACATCATAGAACTCATCCCACTTTGATATATAAGTGAAAACATGCCATTTTTCCAATATTTAATCATAAACTCACTCAAAATACTAAAATTAATGTTTTGGAAAATAATAGGTCTAAACTCATATGTAATCATGAAAATGGTCTTAATGTAAGGCTGCGGGAAAGCGGAATATGGTGAAAAGTGAAGTAAAAAGTTGGTAAAAGAATGGCATTTTGGCGACCCAACAAGTAAAAAGAAGTATTTCATAGAAAATAGATTTTGTATTAAATAGTTATTAAAATATTCATGTACATCATCATTTAGTACTTTTAGTCGACCTCTTCTTCTTATCTCTATAGTTCCTAAACATTTCATCAATATCTACATCTTTGTTCTCTGGGTGCTCTTCAAAATCTGATTGTGATTGTGTCGTATCGGATAGAGCACGCCTAGTTGCAGGGTACTTATGGGGTAATGGAGACCGTTGTGATGAGTCATCACCTACAAAAGAAAAAAATACAAAATTTAGATGGTCAGTTTTTAAATATCATTGAACTAGTTCAGTAATATTAAAAAAAACACCTGCAATGTCATTATTTACCTAGTGCACTGGTCGACACCATTGGAATGGTTACCCCCGCGTGCTCCGCTTCAACTGTATGATCCTCAAGTACAACATTCTCTGCCATTGATACCACAAACTTTATAAGGACAATCATAAATGTATAAGTAAAAAAAAATCGAAGTACAAAATGTATAACTACAAAATTATTAAGTATATGATTAAAATACATCCATATTACCATCATGTGCCAGCTCGATTGTAGCACCATCATGGGGCTACACCCCTTTGGAATATTGGGACTGCATGGGAGAACCATCTTCTGGTTTCAAACTGATATCAACGCACTACTCTCCAATACTAGTGCATTCGTTGACGGTGTTGCTCCCCTGGTTAAAACAAAGTTGTAAAACATTAAATTTATCGATGATATCCAACATGATTGTATTATATTAATAATAAAGGTTAATTTGGATTCAATTTTATTTACCTTATCTTGCAAATTGGTTCTTGGTAATTTCCCCAATATTTTTCGGTGTTCAACTACAACTTTATAGTCGTACTTGTAACCAAGCTGGAGGTCTTCCTCCATGGTTTCAGTACCAAAATCGTCACCTTGCATTGCATAAGAGTATGTGTTTTTAATCTTATTCGCTACAATTACCTAAAAGTTTTAAGGCGATACAAATAAGATATTTAGGTACTTACAATTCATGACTACAACTTCAAGTAGCTGCCATGACCTAGCCTGTGCTGGCCACATTTGGCAAGCCTTGATTTTGTCGCCTTTGACGTGTCAGTCAACCTATCATCAAAATTTTCAAGTATGTTAATATATACCACAATTTTATTTACATCTAAAAAAAATTGAGGTATTGAATTGAAATTGTAATTTACCTTCTGGGACTAGAAGGTGTTTTTCCTTCATCTGTCAATTTCTTCTCTTTTGCATCCTCAATGAGGGCCTTCCACTCCCTCTCTGGAATCATTAGAGGATGTGTGTACCTATCGTTTTGTTTCAAGTGCTTCCTATATGTTTCTCACGTATATTTAAATATTGGCCAGTTGCGGCGGTGGCCAAGGTCTTATTAAATGTGTCTACACCAAAAAGGCTTTTGAGATAATCCATCAATTCTTTTTTGAGGTTGGAATTCTAGGAATTACACCTCTTCTGTATGGTGGGCCCAAAAATAAGCAACGCCTTATTCTCCAAGGACCTATAAAAATCGTTATTCCCTACACATAAAATGATTATATGATTATTAATTTAAAAATAATAATTTAGATGATTTATATTTGTCTACATAGAGAACATGAAACAATTAAAATTTTAAAAAATACCTGGGAATTTAACTTGCTTTAATGGAATTTCTTCCTCGTTGACCATAAATGTGCCCTTAAGGGTCCTTGTGCTGGTCACACATCTTTCTTTAGGAAAATAAACCATATAGTTGGTCAAATCATCGACCTCATCTCTGTCACCACCTCTAGAGCCTACCTGTGTGGCTACTTCCTCGGTGTGCATGTCGCGGCTCCCACCTAATGGTGTGGAAGGTGGAGATCTGAATAGATGCGTCCTAACAGATTTACAAGGGCCTACGTCGAGACCCTGTAGCATCTGTGCAGCGCCACTACTACTGACACCATGCATGTCAGTGTCAACAGGATCCAAAAATCTCTATATAAGAAAGAAAACATTTTTTCATTTAAATAATGTAAAAGTTAAAAATAAAGATTTCATAATTGATCTTATGACATAAAAATAAAACCACTTGAAATTATGGTTATTACCTTATATGTCTTAAGCCTTTTCATAACTTATTTGATCCTTTCTTTGACCTCAGGTGTTTGATCTAGAATATCTAACAAGTGAGCTAGTTCCTTGTTTGCTTTATTGATCTTTTTTATAATTAAAACCATAGGGTTGGGGGATTCATACAAATCCCTTTCATCGAGCAAATCATCATCAACATCATGTCCCTCTGATTACATATTCAACAAAATAAATGATAATTCAGTTATGTAAACAAATAAAATAATTGATCGCCATAGAAATAAATTGCACATTAAATGAAATTCAAAATTTATTGTTCGTTTACCTGTTCTAAGTCCGCTTTTGATTTACCATGATCATCCTGCCACATTATAGTAAAATTAGAGCCGTGATCATTATCATGAGAAATAAATTCAAATGTATGAGAAGTCCTCCCTCTTTATTGACATCCAAGGAGAAATGTTATTGTTGATAACAAAAATAGGCCACACTGAGTAAACAGATCAAAGCTTTCCAAATGGATTAACACCATAAAGAACATAATGAAAATCATAAAATATAAGAGTCATTGCTTACAGGTTGGGTAAATTAGTATACGTACCACCCTCATAATAACAACATCTGTATCTATTCGATTCAAATTGTAATTAATCAATAACTCTTCCCCTGCGGCTATTGATTTTATTGCACATAGGAATACATGGTTTCATTTACGCCCCTCAGATACACAATTGGGTCACTTATTTGTGGTCGTGGGTCATTTACTATTTATAAACCCTACAATATGCCCTGTTGTTTTTGGCCTTCCGTCAATATAGATAGTTTCTCCTTTATTTTGATCATTGTCTTTAGTTGTATATAATTTGCAGCCAAGCCATATCTTCGCATGCTTTTTGTACATTGGAATATTCTTATTCAATCTTTGTAGATATAATAGGGTATGACATAATCCATCAATTCATTTAATCCATCGTAACAGACCTTTATTCCATCCATGGAAAATAGCCCCAAACAATGTAATGATGATGGAACAATCCGGTATATCCTTTCGTTTACACAAAAATCAATGTTTATTTCAGGAAGATCGTTGGGTACCCATCATTTCACTATATGTTTGTACCTCAAGGGAACCTTGATTTCATCTATTCTCTCATGATCATAAAAACATGATCCCCCTTTCACAAGAAAAAAATTCATGCATCTATGGAATTTTCTTCTGGTCTTCTCACCTCTAGTTGATCTCCGCCTATTAGACCTACTAGATGTCTCACTTTCCTCTATTCTACCTGAAATTCCCTCACTCAATGAAGATAGATATGACAAATACATGTTTTCTTATATTTCCTATAACACCATTAATGACAGAAATAGACAGTCTATCAAAATGTAACACTAGTTCATTACTATTATCCTGTTGGTATCACATTAAGATCATAATGATTACCATAGTGTTACTCTTTCACAATTGTGTTATGCTCTATTACTATTGGTTTACTATTTGGACATTATAGGGGCATGCTTGGAGTCAAATGACACATGCCAACAAGTGGCGGTAATAGGACACAATGCTAGTTGGAATACCCCAGAACTAATGCCATTAGACATAGACTCAATCCTAAGGCCAACTAAGGAGAACAAACAACACACACTAATTAATCTAGGAGTCAAGCATGCAAACAAACCAACTTTTTTCTATGACTAGACCATCTCTATTTGAAATGCTTCATGTAACATATTTCATTGACTTATTGTGATCTTGGTCTCTCTTGGAAGTACTTTCATTGAGAATGCCAACACTCTTTTCTCCTTTAGTCGACCAACCTACTTTAGTGGATTCCTAATGAAGATGGAAGAGGGTGATTCAATCCCAAACAACTTGTTGAAATTGAAAAGGCATCCATGGTCAGTTGTTAACAATTGCTAGAGATGTAGATAAGATAAGATAATGTTATTAATGTCCAACAAATGACCACAAAAGTAGTTCAATGGCACTAAAAGATACATCCAATGTCAATACAATGTGGGAGCATAGAAGAAACTCCTAGATAATGTTGAAAGCTAGAAAGMWAAAGAAAATCCACCTAAGGACTTAGAATATAGATGTCCAAGAAGAAACCTAGTTKCCTTTTCAATAAGATGCACCAAGAAAAAATGCTTTATCTAAATAGGATTGAACAAAAGAGGACATACAACCAATTTAAAACTAAACTCTTAGGTTATAAATCAATATTGGAAATATCTACCAAACGTGAGCTCACCCACTAATGATTATGATTGGTACCAAGGTACCGAGTGTGAACCCACATGGTGTTAATAAATGTGTTCATGGTATGAATAAATGTCTTTGCATATTTCATTGTGGGCATCATTGTTAGGAGATGTGGTTACAGTTGCAATGCTTTCTGACGGATTACCAAAGACATTTTTTTGTTGGCATCTTCTCTTACAAGGTACATCCATTCATTGTATTTGTGATGGTTTTTATTTCCATATCACTATGATAAAGAAATGTCTTTAATTTCTTGTATCTGACTAAAGTTACAATTGGTGAAGGCAATGAATAAAAGAAATGAATTGGAGTTTTTCATACTTGTTGAATGATTTCCTAAGCTCACTAATTCTACATCTAGAAAGGTTTAAACTTGAAAGGAATCAACTCGTAAACCTCTCTACTTGTATATAAAAGGAAATTGGTTTGTGAGGATGTGTACGAGATGATGTATGTCCAAGAGGAAATAACTTTGAAAAATGAAGTTTTCTAGCTTCTTTCAAATGTTCCTAGACCATAGTCTTGGTTATTCCATGTATATTTCCTTCACTTTGGCTTCGGGTTGAAGAGGTCCCAATGCCCTATTAATTCATCCGCATATTTCTTGGAGGGGTCTCTTATGTACTCTTTCATATAAGAAAAGTCAAGAATTCGATTATGTAATGCACAAGTGAGACATCATTCTCCAAATTGTAAAAAATCACTTACATAATTTGGTGATGACAAATACATTATTTAAAAATTTCCAAAATCCATTTTAAGGAAAATATCAAAGATCACATCTTTTTAAAAAACCAGTAATTGCACATCAAAGTTAGAAGAATTAGAATTAGATTGAACTGGATGAGGCATTCATCCTTGAGTTGTTTATTCAATATACATAAAAGACACTATATTTATAATATTGTTTTCCAAGGATAAGCATGGTACTATTTCATTGTGTCATAGGTGCTCGCTAGAGTTTTGGTGTCAATGTGGTGGGTGTAGGGCCTGGTTGTGGTTGTGATATAACAAGCACTAGTGGAGGCACAAGAAGGGAAATAGTGCATGCCTATGTTTTACTCTAACATTGGCGTAAGGGTATTCCCAAGGTCCACACCTAGGTGCTAAGAGAATACACGCAAGAGAACTAGGTGCAAATAGCGATGCAAATGAAGTGTGAGAGTTGATGCAGGTGTGCAGGTGTAGGCTCGATTTAGGGCCAAGATGAATTGGTTTGGTGAACCCATGGATGTTGAGAGAAGTTTCGAAGGGGGTTTTCAAAGGGGTTTCTTTGGAGTTTCGAAGGGGTTTCGAAGGAATTTTTGAAAGGGGTTTCTTTGGAGTTTCGAAGGGTTTTTTGAAATGGTTTTCTCTGGTTAAAGAGATTTGCATTTGCTGAGAAGAATTGTGCATGTTTTCCTGTCCCTAGGGTTAAAAATGTTCAAATTGGCCTCAAGATAGATGTTCAGATTGGTAGGACAAAATTACTTCACACAAAAGCAAACATAAGATAAAGGATAATTCAAGTTTATTCCCAATTTGAATTTGAGTGTGCAGAGGTACTCACCATCCTTTCCCTCTCCCTCAGTCTCGACGTTGCCTGATCAATTTCACAGATGTCCCTCGACGGTCTCGTGCA
>ML790725.1:399154-411535 GCA_009831015.1 Picea engelmannii | reverse complement strand
CAGATGCCGGATAAAGAGAAATTTTGGCTTCGACTTAACTTTTTCAAGATGACTTAGACAACGTTGGGTACCCAAATGCAACGCAAGGTGAGTTTGCAAGAGGGGCACCTACATGAGGAATCATAACGAAAACAAGGCACCCACTTAATTTTTAATTAAGTCAAACCTCCAATGATAGAAAGTGTGAGCCATTCAGGAGAAACATCATGTCAAACAAAGCATGGAAAAGTGCAGAATGGCCTCAAATGGTGGATGCCTTCCTCAAAACAAGTTCCAAGCAAGTGGATCCATGAAATAAGGTATCAAATTATATATGAATAACATATGTGAAATGCCTTCAATGATAAACTAAATCCATAAAGAAAGAGTTGGCCCCTCATCAATCAATAAATAAGACCATCACTTAACATGTAAATAAGACCATCCCTTAACATGTATGCAAGGAGGGTGAGTGCTCCATATGGGATGATAATTAATATCCAAATTTCACCTAAACAAGTGTGAAATCATCCCACAAGGCAAGGTCATTCCATTGCAGTCTCCTCCACCAAGTAATAGGGCATCAAAATATGTAGAAGAGGGAAACACTCGACATGAAGGTGTAATACATGTCATAAAAAACCATAATATGTGTATGAATCCTAAACATGAGCAAGGGAATTCACCTCATGAACATCACACCATGATAGACCATATCAACCTAAATGAATGTTAAATCAAGTGATATCAAGGGGATAATTCCAAGAAAACAAAGATGCCAAGAAAATATTAGCTTAGCCAAAAATTCCTAGGGTGTTCCATCAAGGGAGTCATACATCAACATGTATCATCAACCATCCAATAATGATCATATACGGGACTCCACAACCAAGTCTACTAGTATGAAAGGAAATAAATTACCAAGACAACTAGAGCATCAACATCATCTAGCCATCCATGACTACATCACTAATAGTCTCATCAAATGCAATCACAAACCCTAGGCCATCCAAAGATCAACTTGTAAACCTACCTTTGTGATGAAAATCACAAGAGTAGTGAAAAAATAATAGTGTAGGCCTCATGTAAAATGAGGGGTAGGCCCAATAAACCCATCACCAATGTCATATTGCATCGACCTCGCACAGTGAGCAGTGAATGGGGCCAATGTTGAAATTTATTCAATCTGTACATGTATGTGTCGAAATTTGACATGGTTAGACTAGAAACATGCATTGACATTATGGAAGGGTTTCAAGACTCAAAGATGTGTGATGTCCCCACATAATATTTGAGATCACCCATGTTTGCATCAATGTTCATAATGGATGTCTCATTGTCATCATTTGTTAGGGACCTAACACCTCACATAGGTAGAATAATATATTCTGATGTAATAAAGTTCAATATTAATAAGGCCTAGAAATAAGGAAGAATAAGTCCAATGTACGAAGACCTAATAGAATCTTATGCTTCTAGAAGGATCTTCCTCTAGATGGTTCTTTTGATAGACATATTTAGTATAAATAGGAGTCGGGGGTATGAGAACTTTTGTCTTGAATATTATTGTAATATAGCTATACTCTGCAGGAGGTTGCCCCCTCGAAGAGGCAAGTGAACATTGCTCTCAGTAATCAAAGTGTTCTTTCTGGTGTTATTCTGGTATTATTGTGGTGTTGTTCTGGTTATATTGTTGTTCATATGCCATTTCTAGAATTTTATTTATGTTCTACATACTTTTTATATCTGGAATATTACAAGTGGTATCAGAGAAATTTCCTCGGCAGAAAATTGTGGGTTAATTTTTTTCCAGGGTAGAGACGTATTCTAGCATATTTAAGCTACAAAGATCTGTCGTTACATGCATAAACCCATGGTCAGGGATTCATACGCATAGGAAATACAAGTAGTACTTAAGCGCACATCTGTTGGCCACCCTTGTAACCCCTGTTGGTACCCCTTCGAGTGGTAGCACATCAGACAACACCTGTATACGTGTCGGCCTAGATTTCCTGAAGCCCTCTTTAGATAAACCGATTGACTGCCTGACTGTTATAGTGCCACTAAGAACATCACTCGGGAAGATCATCTTTATTACCTGGGTAGTCGGGTAGTATGGCTAAGGGCACAGTCTAGCCTCCTTATTTGGTACCTTGAGATATTAGGCCGAGTACTACTGTTGGACCCCAAACATATATCAGAGAGCTATAGCACAAGGAAAACCCTTGTCTGTAGAACCCTTGAATACCTAACCTTTGGGGATGGAAACAAAAAAAAACAGACAAGATCTATTTTCGTGCAACTATGTCTCATGCAATCGAGTTGCCAAATCACTACACATTTCTTCCTGATTAAGCATTTGGGCATTTCATCACTGCAATATTCTTTATATTAGAGTATAACACCGCAAGTGTAAAAAAAAATTATGGATCCTGTTGCACCATTATTTGAGACCTATTCCATTGGATTTTTCTCTTCTCCCTTATCACATTCATACCTATCATTTTTCAGCAATTTTTTTGACCCCACCCGCCCCTTTCAGTTCCCTCATCATCATGGCCCATACCCGTAGCCAATACTTGGAAGATCACTTCAATACCTTGCAATCTAATTTCACAGAGACCCAACAAGAAGTGAGACAACTCAGTGAAAATATTGCCACCATCAATAAAAACATGCATTCCTCCATCGCCGCCTCAATCAAGGAACTCAAACAAGACCTCAAACAAGACATTACTACCCATCTTGAATCTATCGATACGATGATCTGCACCAAGCTGCACATCCCTGCAAATCCTCCCTTATCTGACCCACCTTTGCATACTGAAGCTGAAACTTCCTCTCATTCCCATAATTTTCAGCCCCATCACTTTCAGCGTGACCTATGCCTTCCTCATGTGGAAGTGACCAAATTTGATGGCTCAGATTGCACTGGCTGCGTAACTCAAATGGAACATTATTTCTCTTTGTACGACATTACGAATGAGTTGGTGAAACTTCGGTATGGTGTTCTCCATCTAGATCAGAACATTGGCAATGGTGGCAATGGAGAAAAAATTCCCGCTAAGGGTATGTTTCTTAGACACACTTTGTGGCAGAGATTTATGAACTCTTTGACACTGACACCAACCATTTAGGCCATTTGACAAAGTTGAAACAATATGGCACATTGGAAAACTTTATAGCTGCTTTTGAGCGACTGGATTTTCATACAGAGGGCATGTATGATGCTTTTTTTCAAGAATGTTTTATCAGTGCCCTCAAGGATGATATTCGTGCCCATGTCCTCATGGTTCGACCTCAGAGTTGGGTGGAGGCTACTAAAAGAGCTAAGGAAGAAAAATAGGTTGTCTCTTCTCAAAACCGGAAACCATCATTTATTCCTCGCACTAAACTAGTAAATCCCACTCCTCCTTATACTCCACTAAAGATCCAAAAATTGACCAGGGCCGAAATGGATGAACGCTAACTCAAAGGCATTTGTTATAATTGTGATGACAAATATTTCTTGGGACACAAGTGTAAGGAACAAAAACTTTTTATGGCCATCTCAAAGGATGTTGAAGCTCCCCTTGTGTCTGTGTCACTTGAACCCACTGACATAACCCCTCCCTCGGACCCTCCCGAAGTAGAACCAGTCATTTCCCTAAATGCTCTCACTAGCTTCTCTACTCCCCAACCCCTCAATCTAATTGTTTACATCAAGCATAGGAAGGTCACCATTCTTGTTGATAGTGGAAGCACCCATAATTTTATTCATCGCCGCATTGCCCAAGAAACTAATTGCTATATCCATGCAGTCGATAATTTCCAAATCATGATTGCCAATGGTGGGTCCATGAAATGTGGAGGGCGTTTGATGCAGGAGCATTGTAAGCAAGCCAACAAAGAAAGCGCAAAAGCGGGGGACAACTGGAAATTCACCAGCACACATTTTGAGAACGTTTTGAATTTGAAAAGATAAAGCATTAATGTAATATCTGGGAAGAATTTTTTCTTTTATGGTTTGGAGATTGTAACGCAGATCATGAGCGATTGCTCTCATCTCTTGATTGGAGGAAATTAATGTAATCAATGTAAAGTAGTTGTAGAAATTTTAATTCGATTAGATAGTTAGAGTTGTAGGAGGGAAAACTCTAGAAAGCTCCCTTGTATATATTGTATGGTAAGATTATTCTCATTGTAGTTGTAAGAGTTGAAGAGAAAGAGAATAGGAGAACATAGTAGAAGATAGGTTGTAGAATATTGTATAAGCAGATAGCGGTTGCTATTGAACCCATGTACAGATGCACTTGGATTAATACAAGAAAGCTTTGATCCAAATTCATGGTGTTTATAAATTCAGTTTACATCTATTGAATGGTATGTTTACAGTTTGCTTATATGCTCTATTATGAATTTGTTTCAATGTTGTGTGTGTACATATGATTTCATGTTGAATGTATGAAGTCTTTGAGAGGGAGAGAATGAGTTTCAATTGTTTCTCGTCCTGAGAATTTCTGCAAGGAGTGCAGTGAAAGTCCACAAAGAGTGCATTGACAGGTTCTGAGTTTTACCTCGGAAATGCTGAGGAGAGATATCGTTGTTCTCATACTAGAAAAAGTGCGAGTATAGCACAGAGTCATGCAAGGAGTGCGAAGGCATGTTGAAGTCTTATATTTTTTCAACCCGAGTGATTGGTTGAAGGATTTATGTTGCAAGGAGTGCACAAAAGAGGAAGACTTCAGATAACCAGAAGTTATCGTGAGTGCCACAAGGAGTGCGCACAAAGAACCCTTGGAATTCTCGAGTTTTCAATAGAAGCCAAGCTCAGAAGGGATAAAGACTTTGAGGGACTTGAAGGAAGGAAGAAGGTTGAATTCACCTCACAGAGATTGACCCCAGAATAATTGACGCCAAGTCCTTTGTCTTGGAGCCATTGAAAATATGAATGGACGGTGAAATTTCTCGGAGGGAGGAATACCGAAATTCCATGAGCCGTTGGATCTAGTAGATCAACAGAAAGGATAAGGCTGATAACCTTTCAGCATTCACAAACCCATGGGGGATAGTATTTGTTGGATCCAGATCAACGGGGTTCGTTGATCTCTTGATTTCGGATCTCGACATTTCGGGAGTTGGAGTAGTTGGTCGGTGTTACACAAATAGTCTCGATATCCCAAAATGCGAAGTCCCGACGTGATCATGGTCGTCAATCGAGGAGAAGGCACAAGACCATTAGATCTAGTTCTGGGGAGAGGTCCCACATCGGGTTTCGGGGTTTCGTGGATGTGGAGTGTTGGGGTTGTATCACACGACCAATACCCCCGAAATCGCAATTTGAAAAATACCTTTCTGAATAAAGGTTGTGGTCACATTGGTTGGTCACGTGGGTAAGAGTTCGCGCCTAGTGCTTGTTTGCATAGGCATAGCTCCTAAAAAGGATTTGTGGTTACAAGTGCGAAGATTCCAGCTGGGAATCAAAGAGCCATTTCAGCTCAAGGGAAGATTAAGAACGATCCTTAGACTGGGAGGTCAAGCAGAACTTGTTGAGGTAGGGATGCTACTCCAGGTGGTATTAGAGCTTACAATCATTGTTTTTTGTAAGCAAGGGAGACAAAAGGCAAGTTGTGATTTGAATTCTACGTGGAACAGATTTAAACAATGCCACCCAGAAGACGTCAAGAGAGACCAATGCCTGATCCAGCCGTGGAAAGGGAAATGTGATAACTTCGTGCTCGATTAGATTCTATGGAGACAGCACAAAGACGAGCTATTGATACAGGAGATGTCAGTGAAGCTGAAAGTGAAAACGAGGCTAGAAATGAAAAAGAAGTTGTAGTCGAAGATGTTGTAGAAGAATGTCTATTCAGAGTTGTTGCAAGAATAGAGACCAGAGAAAAAATGGACATCCTGATGTATGAAGACAACTTAGACGTTGAGGAGCTTCTAGATTGGTTTAGAGATCTGGATAAATACTTTGATTACGAGGATATTGAAGAGGATAAGAAATTAAAACATGTTGTCACCAGATTGAAAGGGCATGCAACACTATGGTGGGATGAACTGCAGGCTGGCAGGTGTTGCAAGGGCAAGCAAAGAATCAAAAGCTAGGATAGAATGGTTGCAAATATGAAAGCCAAATTCATACCCAGAGATTACCAAATTAATCTGTTTCAAAGAATGCAGAATTTGAGACAAAAAGGGATGACAGTGAAGGAATACACTGAAGAATTTTACTTGATAAACATTAGGGTTGGTCATCGTGAAAGCGATGATGAAAAGGTCACCAGATATATGAATGGTTTGAGATATGAAATTCAGGATGAGATGAGAATGGTGGCTATCAGGAATGTAGAAGATACTTATCAGATAGCTCTGAAAGTAGAAGAAAAATTGGCCCGAAAGCAAGGTCAAAGGGGCAGAGCTAGAAGTCGAAGTAGAGGCAAAGAAATTGCCCAAGACAGAGTACAGAAGCCCAAGGATGAAAAAAAGAAGCCCTATAATCACCTTGAAAGAGGAGGAAGTTCACAGGGAAGACAATATGCCGATAAGAACACTTTTTCGCGAGCAAGAGGAAGAGGAAGAGGCAGAGGAGGTGAAATAAAGTGTTTTGTCTATGGAAAGATAGGACACAAATATTTTGAATGTCTTGATAGAAAAAGAGATGGAGGAGGTGAAGCTCACATTTCAGAAGCGCAGAGGCAAAATGTTGAGGTAGAAGATGTAGAAGGCGAAAGATCCTTAATGATGATGAAAATTCTCTTGAAGCCAGAGAAAGAGATGGAGAACCCAGTCCAGAGGAAAAATTTGTTTAGAACTTCTTGCAAGACCAAGGATAGGGTATGCAAGGTGATAGTGGATAGTGGAAGCACAGATAATCTAGTATCCACATAAATGGTGGAGAAGTTGGAATTGGAGACAGTTGCACATCTGAGCCCATACAAGGTTTCATGGTTGCAAAAAGGACATCAGGTAACTGTCACTAAACAATTTTTAGTTGAATTTAAGATAGGGGGATATAGAGATAAGATCTTATGTGATGTTATTCCCATGGATGTTTGTCATCTTTTGTTGGGGAGACCGTGGCAATATGAAATAAATGTTGTTCATGATGGGAGAAAGAACACATACACCTTAGAGAAGAATGGTAGGACACATATGTTGTTTCCAATTGAAGACAAGAAGGTGAAAGAAAAAGCAAGAAACATTATAATTCTCATGAGTGGGAAAGAAATTACGGAGGAATTCAAGAAAGGTGAAGAAATGCAGATTGTTGTGGTAAGGAAACCTAGAGTCAACTTGACTAATACTTCGATAGATGATCTATTGGAGGAAATTCAGGAACTGCTGGATAATTTTGCTGATATAGTGGTGGACGATTTACCTTGTTTGTTGCCGCCCATCAGAAGTATAAGCCATCACATTGACCTTATACTAGGAGCGAGTTTACCAAACAAAGCAGCGTACAAATTGACGTTGCAGGAGAATGAAGAAGTTAAGAAACAAGTCCAAGATTTGATGGACAAAGGGTTGATTAGAGAAATCTTGAGTCCATGCAATGTGCCAACAGTGTTAAGTCCAAAGAAGGATGGTGGATGGAGAATGTGTACAAACTCGAGGGATATAAACAAAATCACCATCAGGTATAGATTTCCTTTACTGAGGATGGATGACTTGATGGATTTCTTGAGTGGAGCAAAAAAAATTTCAAAGATTGATTTGAAAAGCGGTTATCATCAGATTCAAATGAGGAAGGTGATGAATGGAAGACACCATTCAAGACGAATGAAGGGCTGTATGAATGGCTTGTCATGTTGTTTGGTTTGACGAATGTGCCAAGTACTTTTATGATATTGATGAATGAAGTCTTCAAAGATTTCATTGGAAATCTTGTGATCATGTATCTTGATGATATACTAATCTTCATTAAGACTAAGGAAGAACTTGAGACACCTAACTCTAGTGATGAGGAGATTACAGCAAGAGAAATTGTTGATAAATTTGAGAAAGTCGTCTTTCATGAAGAAAGAGCTTGTTTATTTAGGTTTCGTGATCTCTTCGAATGAGTTGAAGATGGATCCTGAGAAGCTAAAAAAAATCAAAGAATGACCATTGCTAAAGAATATCTTTGAAGTCAGAAGCTTCCATGGACTAGCCAGTTTTTACAGGAAGTTCATTAGGAATTTTAGTGGAATTTTTGCACCAATGATGGACACAGTCAAGAAAAGACATAAATATTTTCATTGGACAAAGGAAGCAGAGAAAAGTTTCAAGTTGTTGAAGGAAAAGAAAATTGAACAACCAGTTCTGGTTTTGCCAGACTTCATTAAAACATTTCAATTCAGATGTGACTCAAGTGGATTTGTGGTTGGAGCAGTCATAAGTCAAGACAATAGAACAATTGCATACTTCAGTGAGAAGCTGAACAATGCCAAAATGAAATATTCCACGTATGACAAGGAGTTTTATGCAGTCATACATGCATTAGTGAAATGGAGGAATTACTTGGTTCTGAAAGAGTTTGTTTTGTATAGCGACAACCATGCTTTACAATTCATAACCAGGCAGGAGAAATTGAACCAGAAACATGCGAAATGGGTTGAATTTATGCAGAACTTTACTTTTGTTATAAAACAAATTTCTGGAACTGCTAACAAGGTTGTTGATGCATTGAGTAGGAAATGTTTGATTCTGCAGGAGTTTCATGTGAAGACCTTAGGTTTTGATAGCCTTAAGGATATGTACAGGGGTGATTCAGATTTCAGGGACACTTATTAAGCATGTGAGAATCCTTTTCTGAGAGAGAGAAGCCAATGGATTGAATACTTAATTCAGGATGGATTATTATTCAAAGGAAATCGGTTGTGTATCCCGAAGAGTTCTATGAGAGAGAATCTTCTAAAAGAAACACATAGTGGAGGATTGGCTGGACATTTCGACCATAACAAAAAAATTGTGCAACTAAAAAATCTATATTATTTTCTAGGGATGAGGACAAATGTCAAGAAATTTGTGAATAGATGTAGAATCTTCCAGCACACAAAGGGGAAAAGATGGAATACAGGACTGTATCAACCATTGCCAGTACCAGAGAGGCCATGGGACGCAGTAAGCATGGATTTTTTGTTAGGACTACCAAGGACACAAAGAGGTTTTGATTCCATATTCATGGTAGTCGATAGATTCTCAAAAATGGCACATTTCATTCCATGTCAGAAAACCAATGATGCAACGCACATTGCAAATATGTTTTTCAAAGAAGTTGTTCGACTTCATGGCTTACCCAAGAGTATTGTTTCAAATCGAGATACCAAATTCGTTGGTCATTTCTGGAGGACACTATGGAAGAATATGGGGACAAAATTATCTTTTAGCTCAGCATATCATCCTCAGACGGATGGACATACTGAGGTAGTAAATCGAAGTTTGGGAGACTTGTTGAGGATTTTAGTAGCTGGACATCATAGTCAGTGGGATTAGATTCTGCCACAAGCGGAATTTGCATATAACGATTCACCAAATAGGATAATAGGACAGAGCCCATTCCAGATAATGTATGGAATGCAGCCCAGGGGAGTATATGAGTTGAGAGACTTAGAGCAGAGCGAGTTTATAAGTGCTGAAGCGAAAGATTTTGTAGCAGAGATGCAAGAGCTCCATTGTAAGATTAAAGAGTGGTTGCAAAATTCCAACCAGGAATATAAGCGCAGAGAAGATCAGCACAGGAGAGAACTTTAGTTTGAAGTGGGATATTTAGTTTTAGCGCATCTGAGAAAAGAAAGGTTCCCAAGGGGAACATATAATAAGCTGAAGATGAAAAAGATAGGACCATGTAAGATTTTGAAGAAATTTGAGGTAAATGCTTACGAGATAGAATTGCCAGATGGTGTGGGCATATCACCCATATTCAACATAGCAGATATGTATCCTTACAGAGCAGATAAAGCATATGGGGAAGAGATTCAACATGAAGTTCAGTGGGTCAAACAGATGCCTGTAGCTGAAAAGACGCAGATGGAAAAGATCATTGATCAGAGAGTTAGCAAGAAGACTCATAGGAAGACATATTTTGAATATCTGACAAAGTGGAAAGGACACTCGATTGAGGATCCTAGTTGGGAAAGTGAAACAAATATCCAGGAACATGGATAGACAGTTCAGGAGCTCATGAACAAGAGTCCATGAATTGTTTCAGCTAGGGGAGTATGATGCAAGAGCATCGTAAGTGAGCCAGCAAAGAAAGCGCAAAAGCGGGGGACAGTTGGAAATGCACCAACACACATTTTGAGAACATTTTTGAATTTGAAAAGATAAAAAATTAATGTAATATCTAGGAAGATATTTTTTCTTTTATGGTTTGGAGATTGTAACGTGGATCATGAATGGTTTCTCTCATCTGTTGACTGGAGGCAATTAATGTAATCAATGTAAAGTAGTTGTAGAGCTTTTAATTTGATTAGATAGTTAGAGCTGTAGGAGGGAAAACTCTAGAAAGCTCCATCGTATGTATTGTATGGTAAGATTATTCTCATTGTAATTGTAAGAGCTGGAGAGCAAGAGAATAGGAGAACATAGCAGAAGTTATCATACCAACAGAAGTGCGAGTATAGCACAGAGCCGTGCAAGGAGTGCATAGGAAGGTTGAAGTATTATATTTGTCCAAACCGAGTGAGTGGTTGAAGGATTTCTGTTGCAAGGATTTTACAGAAGAGGAAGATGTCAGATAACTAGAAGTTATCGTGAGTGCCACAAGGAGTGCGTGCAAAGAACCCTTGGAATTCTCAATTTTGCAGTAGAAGCCAAGCTCAGAAGGGATAAAGACTTCGAGGGACTTGAAGGAAGGCAGAAGGTTGAAGTCACCTCATAAATATTGACCCCATAAGAATTGACGCCAAGTCCTTTAGCTTGGAGCCATTGAAAATCTGAATGGACGGTGAAATTTCTCAGAGGGAGGAATACCGAAATTTCATGAGTCGTTGGATCTAGTAGATCAGTGGAAAGGATAAGGTTGATAACCTTTCAGCGTTCACAAACCCGGGAGGGATAGTATCCGTTGGATCCGGATCAACGGGGGTCATTAATCTCTTGATTTCAGATCTTGACATTTCGGGAGTTGGAGTAGTTTTCCAGTGTTACACAAATAGTCTCGATATCCCAAAACGCGAAGTCATGACGTGATCGTGGTCGTCGATCGAGGAGAAGGCACATGACCGTCAGATCTAGTTCTGGGGAGAGGTCCCACATTAGGTTTTGAGGTTTTCTAGATGTGGAGTGTTGGGGTTGTATCACGCCAATACCCTCAAGATCGTGATTCATGAAATACCTTTTCGAATAAAGGTTGTGGTCACATTGGTTGGTCATGTGGATAAGAGTTCATGCCTAGTGCTTGTTTGCATAGGCGTATCTCCTAAAAAGGACCTGTGGTTACAAGTGCGAAGATTCCAGCTGGGAATCGAAGAGCCATTTCAGCTCAAGGGGAGATTAAGAATGATCCTTAGACCAAGAGATCAAGCAGAACCTACTGAGGTAGGGGTGTTGCGTTAGCATTGTGAAAATGTGTGTCTCCAAATTGGTGACTACCACCTAAAATCTCATATGTTTGCTATCAACATGGGCGGTTGTGACATTGAATTGGGTGTAGACTGGATAAGGACTTTGGGTCCCATTCTCATGGATTTTAAGGAATTAACCATGCAATACGACTAGGAGGGACAACAATTTAAGTTCCAAGGAATCACCGACAGTTCCCCTGAGATAATTAGTTCCCATCGCATGGAAAAGTTACTCAAAAAAGGTCATTCTGGAATTATTGCCCAACTCCATGCCATACAAGCAACTGAGAAACCCTCTGTGCCAAAAGACCTCCAATCCATCCTCTCTAAACATCAAGTGGTTTTTTCCACTCCCCAGGGACTCCCTCCTTCCTGTGGTGTTCATGATCATTCCATTACCCTTGTCCCAGGAAGCCTTCCTCCCAATATCTGTCCCTATCGTCACCCCTTTTCCCAAAAAAATGAAATTGATAAAATGGTTCAAGAACTACTCAACGCAGGTGTTATCCACCCTAGTGCGAGCCCCTACTTTTCTCATGTGGTCATGGTCCTTAGGAAAGAAGGTTCTTAGCGCATGTGTCCTGACTTCTGCGCCCTCAAAAAACTCACAATTAAAGACAAATTTCCCATTCCTGTCATTGATGACCTCTTGGATGAATTGAGTGGCACCCAGTTCTTCACTAAACTTGATCTTCGTTCTGGCTACCACCAGATCCATATGAAAGAGAAAAACATTCCTAAGACTGCCTTTAGAACTCATGAGGGCCACTATGAGTTTTTGGTCATGCCCTTTGGCTTGTGTAATGCTCCCTCCACTTTCCAAAGCCTCATGAATCATGTCTTCCATCCTTTTCTCCATCATTTTGTC
>ML790725.1:373466-389610 GCA_009831015.1 Picea engelmannii | reverse complement strand
GCAACATTTGTATCATCCTTATTTTGTATCTTCTTCTTAATAATCCAACTCGACATTTGTATCAACATCCAATTCAGAAACAATGTTGAAAGGATTGATGATATCATCATCACCATCAATGTCATTTTCGAGCATATCTTCATCGATATCATCATCAAGAACTAGCGCATTGCCTCCTATGCCTGGTTCATCTTCTTCATCTTCTTCATTTGTCGACCCATATTCTTCCTGCTCTATCTCTACATCATCTTCTTCTTGAATATCATCTTCTTCATCTACAATATACTTTATTGGCCTTCCTCTTGGATCATATCTAACAACAAATGACCAATCCCTCTTACCTAGAAACTTTGAGTAAAAGACTTTCTCACATTGACTTGGAAAAACATAGTGGTGATTTGATTTTTCAAAAACTGTTGTTTAATCAACAGAAATCCGTTGGCATGTTGAATAATGGTTTTTTCCTCATCATTTTCATGCATTCGTAACCTATACCATTTGACATCGAACAAAACTAATTTGAAGGAATTAAAGTCACACTCAATTATATCATTCAAAAACCCATAGTATCTATTTTCATATTCTCGAGGACGTTTGTCACTCCTAGAGGAAACATTAGTGACCTGGAATACTGCAGTTATCCCACTATCAGAACTATTTCTGGTTTCATCCAATTGTTTGATGCGAAATTTATGACCATTGCACCACACAGCCTTGTGGTGTTTCAACTGCAATATGCCAGACATGTAAAAGATGCATTGTTAGTTAATAATAAACAAATTTATATAATTTGGAAAGTATAATATGAAAAAAACACACCTACAGTCACATTAATATAATATAAAATAACTGAGTAAAATGGGTGAATTTTCTTTCCTTTCCATCTTTCAAACAATATGCTAAATCTATTTCCCTATGCGGAACATCAGAATCTCTATTACGACGAGCTTCTCTAACCAATTCATATAGTTGTTTCCATGATAACCTATTGCCATGACGTTCTTTACATCTATCAATCCATACCTTCATCCAGTCAAGATTGTTTGCAATGTATAAATGTAGTGAATCCCAATCTTGAGCAACTGATCGATCAAAAAATCATAATTCACCAATATTAAATATTATTTATAACCATGGTAAATATTAATAAATGATGAAAGAGTAAATATTAAATGATTATGATCATATACACAAAAAAATGAAAAATTTATATTTATTAAAAATATCCACAATTTAATTACCTCTCACTTTCTTCATTGTACATTTGCCCAACAATTGCTCCCTTTCAAATTTTTTGATGGGGTTCACATCCCAAATGCAATCCACAACATGCATAGCTTGCACTACTAATTTAGGAAGATACTGACTAATATACACCATGGATTCATATACCATATATCCCTCCACCATAGAACCCTCAGGACGTGTTGTTTGTCTAACCAAAGCCTTCAATGATTTCAAGTGCCTCTTCACCATCCACATTGACCTTGTGTGTACAGGTCCACACATTTCAATCTCCTCAACTTGGTGTATGAGGTAGTGTTCTTGTGCATTGAAAAATGTTGGAGGTAGATACTTCTGCATTTCACACATTAGCCAAGGAATTTCTCTCTTCCAATACTTTATATCATCTTCATGGATTTCTTTCAATGACAACCATCTACAGATCATGATGCAAGAAAATAACGTGTTTCAAAAAAACATAATACATATTACATTACAAGTAAAACACATGTCATTAAGTACGACAACAAATTGAAATTTTTTTTTTGCATATATATTGCAGCTACTTACCTCATGTATTTTCCAAGATCATATATAACTTGTTTGACATTTTTTGTCAAATTTGTTTGGGAGAGATAGAAGTAGAACATACTGTAACAATAAAAATGAATCGTTACTTGTTCAAAACTAGACAAAAAAAATAAAAATATCAAAAAATGTATATGACCAATATATAAATATGAATACTAAAATGATTAATTACCTTAATGAAGGTATGCCAATCATGTGTTTTTACCCCACCAAATTCACCTTTCTTCATTAAGAATTTTTTTATGTTTGAACAAAAACCTGTGGGAAATTTAATTTTTTGAATGACCTCTTTTACACCATTGTTTTGCTACTCTGTTAATAACCATGGAAGGTTATTTTTGTCTCCATCGTTATTTGATCGGATCACATTTTGCATTGCATGATTGGCTTCCCAAATTTCATTACAAATTTTGACAATTTTTTCTTTATCTCTCGTGCCATCTATGATTCGCCATAATGTTTCTATCACATTCTTCCTGATATGCATTGTATCAAATAAATGAACTATTTTTAGGTCCTCATAGTAAGGAAACCTCATGAATTGAGTGGGATAACATTTCATTCCTCGTGGAAGCCCATTATTACTAACTTCACGACGACGACATTGATGAAGCATAAAAAAAATTAAAACACTATTTATCAAATGCGGTAAAATAAAATGAATAATTAAAATAAAATTTCAAAACATGATTCCATTTATGATACATAAACAAAATGTGTACCTCGAGGATTAATTCTGTCATATTCCAAATTCCATAGGCAAGGTGTTATTCTTTGTGGTTTTAGTCCAGTCTCTTGTTTCCCATTGAAAATATCTTTTTCAGTAGTACGATACTTATGATTCTTAGAGAGGAAGTGTCTATACTCATCAAACACCTCCTTTCCTAAACTTTTTGACCAACCAGATTTCATCTTAGGACCACAAACTGGACATGCAAATTTACCCTTTGTTTGAAGACCTGCAACAGATGGATTAATATGAATTATTAATATACGAAATGATTATTTAAACAACATGCATGATATATTCAATTAATTATATACTATTAAAGCATGCAATATGGAACGTTACATACCACAAAAATGTTTTAGTCCCGGGGCATCATGAATTGTCCATAAAATTATTCCACGACATTGAAATCTCTTCTGCCCAATTGGGTTATAGATGTCATACATAGTGATGTCCTCCTATAAATTTAGTAGCTCGTTGATAAGAGGATCGATATACACATTCATATCTTTAACTTGGTACTTACCTTATTGTTCTAAATTACACAAAATTACTACCATGGTATGTATATATATGTAAATAAATAAATAAAAGATGTTATGCAAAAAAAAGAGAAAAATGAAAAATTTAAATTTGAAAAATTAATCCGAACAAATACCTGGAATAATCATAGTCAACATTATGTTCTCCCTCTTTATTGACATCCAAGGTGGAATGTTATTGTTGGTAACAAAAATAGGCCACACTGAGTAAACAGACCAAAGCTCTGCAAATGGATAAACACCGTCAGTTTCCAATGAAAGCCTAACATTATGAGGTTCATCTGTAAATTCTGGCCATTTTTCAGCAATTTCCTTAAATGCATAACCATCTGCAGGAATTCGAAGAACGCCATCTTCAATTATCTTTCATGCATGGTAATCCATAAAATATGATATTCTTTGGCACCTGAACAATCGCTGCAAACATGGAATTATGGGAATATGCCGAAGAACCTTTCAAGGGACCATTTTTGTTACTTGATCGATTCGCTATCTACTGATACCACATACCGGGCATTTTGTTTTCAACACATGTTTTCCATAATATATAATATGATCATCAGGACATGCGTCTATACTTTGATACTCCATTCCAATGTCTTTCATAATGGCATGTAAATCTTGATATGTGCGAGGTAAAATAATTGACGAGGGTAACAAAAATTCACCTAACAATCTAAAACATAAAAAAAAATAGTTAATGTAAAGAATAGTAATTGTAAATATTGCATTTTTATTTTACACATTAATTAACACTAAAAAAATGGGAAAAAGTCAACCTTTATGTAGATGTGATGAAACATATTACATACCTTAGGATCTGTGTCATACAAGTGTTCGACAAATGATTCGTAACCTTTAAGTTCACCAACAACAATGTAGTGGAGAGAATATTTTCTCTTGACCCTTTATAAAGTCGTTTATTTGCCTTTTCAATCAGAGGTTCATCATAAATACCATCACTATTGTCCCCATGATCCTCATCTGGATGACCAAATAAGTCTTGGATCATTTGATTTGTCCCATCATCTTGAACTATGTCATTATTTTCATCTACTTCCATGGGATCATTAACTTGATCTTCATTATCTGCTTCAAGTTCTTCATCTTGTACAACATCCTTTATGCTACTACTTGGTGCTTTGTGCATAAAGTTAGGGGGAAAATCTAACTTTATAATTACAAACAATCATGAAAAATTAGTGCATGTATAAAACAATATTAAAGTTTGAGAATACAATAAATATTAAAACAGATAATGAATATATATATAGCTAATTACCATGGGATGATATTCATTTGATCCCCCGTCCATGTGCCCATATTTTCTACAATGTCTTTTAGTTGTTTCTATTAAAACTCTTTCGGGACATCTAGCACAACAATGTTTTCAAGGGAAATAGCATTTACTGTCACCCTTTTCACCCTCTTTAATTTTTTTCCCACCTCTGATGTTTTCTGACATTCTTCCCCATAGACATATACTGAAAAAAAATATTGTTTTTTGTTCGCCAAGAAGATAGCTTATACCCTTTTTGAACTATCGTTATTATAGAAAACTTGTCGCAACATCAGTAAAATGAAACATATTTATAGATTTTATAACATCACAATTCCGATGATAGTTGACCAAGTCAAAGTTGACTTCATCAAATACTAGGTGACCGTTGGGGTGGGGAAAAACTAGTGTCCACGACGTTGCAAGTATGACGGATATTTCACCAACATCGCAAGAGAGATGAAAACTTTTAGTCGTCGCAAAAGCGACGTCCTCCAAACTTCGTCGCAAGAGAGACAATTTTAGTAGTAAGTCTCAATAGCAATGTTATCAGGCAATATGGAGAAAAAAATTTAAAATTTCCTCTATTTTTCGACAGTATGGCCAATTTTGTCCATAACGTCACAAATAGAATGTCACAATTTTTTCAATATGTACTAGTGTAGGGAGGTTAAGTCCCTAACATTCCCTCCCACTTGAAGAATATCCTTGTCCTCAAGGCTTGATATGAGGAAATTGTTGCAGAATGGTGGCCAACTCCCAGGTGGCATCTTCTGGAGTTGTATCTTGCCACTGAATTAACACTTCCTTGATGGTGCGCTGACAGAGACAACACTCTCGCTGGTCAAAGAATGCTTGTGGTTGCAACCAAATGGAACCCTATTCATCCAATTTTGGGAGACTGGTCTGAGTTTGACACTTATTTCCAATCACTTGCTTTAATCATGAGACATGAAAAATGGGGTGGATCTTAGAATGATTGGGCAGAGCTAACTGGTAGGCCATGGGCCCCATACACTTGAGAATTTTAGAAGGACCATAAAATTTGGGAGCAAGTTTCTAACAATGTTTATATTTGACTGGATTTTTCTTATAAGGTTGCAAATGAAGAAACACTTGGTCCCCTTCAACAAATTGATGTTCAGAATGACCCTAATATGCTTGTTGCTTCATGTGATTTTGAACCATGACCAAATTTTCTTTGAGGGTACAGAGAATGGCCTCATGGACTATAATAGTTTTTTCAACCTACTGAACCTTCGAGATACCTGGCATGGTGGGGGATTTTGGCCATAGATGGATTCAAAAGGAGTCATGTGATTAGTTGTATGGTAATATGTGTTGTACCACCATTCAACTAGGGGTAACCATTGATCCCACTGTTTTTTTTCTCTAATGCAAAACACCGCAAATATGCTTCCAAACACTTGTTGACAACTTTAGTTTGGCCATCAATCTAGGGATGATAGGTAGTGTTGAGCTGCAATTGGGTTCTCTGGACTCTAAACAATTCTTGCCAAAAATTGTTGGTGAAGGTTGGATCTCGGTTAGAGACAATAGAATGAGGCATGCCATGAAGTTTGAAAATATTATCCATGAAAATTTGAGCCACTGTGGATGTAGTGAACGGGTGTTGAAGAGAATAGAAATGAGAATGTTTAGAAAAATGATCGACTACCACCATGATGACTAACTTATTTCCTAATTTAGGTAAGCCAACAATGAAATCCATAAAAACATCTCTCCAAATAACAGGGGGAATTGGAAGTGGTTGGAGTGTGCCCAAAGATTTGATTTTTTCTCCTTGTTGCATTGATAGACATCACATTCAACCACAAAGGTGCAGACATCTTGCTTCATACCATCCTAAAAAAAAAAATGTTTGACCCATTAATAGGTTTTGGCAAACCCTGAGTGCCCTTTTGTGAGTGAAGAATGAAGCTCAGAAAGAACTGTTGATTTAAGTTGCGACTGTGGGCTTAAATACAAACAACCTTTGTAGCGAAGCTCTTCATTGTGCCAAGAGTACCTTGGAGAAACTGGAGAATGGTGTTACAATTGTTGGATCAAGTGAGAAATTTTGGGGTCTTGCAGCCATTCTTGATGAACAACTTGGAGCTAATCTGGTACAATTAAGGAGAGGGAAAATAGGGACCCTTCTTCATAGTTCATGGAAAGAGAGTCAAAAACCACATTTTCCTTTCCCTTCTTGTAAATGATCTCATAATCACACCCAAAGAGCTTGGTCACCCATTTTTGTTTCTTCGATGATGGAATTTATTGTTCAAGAAAATACTTAAGGCTCCAATGATAATTTTTTATTTGGAATCATTTCTCCAATAGATAAGGACGTCATATATCCACTGCATGCAAAATAGCTAACAATTCATTTTCATAAATGGATTGGCCTAAATGTCTCTCTAAAATGTTTTTGCTAGTGAAGGAAAAAGGCATTCCATATTGCATGAGGATGGCCCCAATTCCTTTCCCAGAAGAATCACATTCCAGTACAAAAGTCTTTGTGCATTCGGGAAGTGTCGGGACAGGGTTCGTGTGCATAGCTTCTTTCAGTGCGTGGAAGGATTGATCACCAACTAGAGTCCAAGTGAAAGCATTCTTTTTAAGGAGAGCAGTGATAGGGGCTGCAATTTTTCCATAATTTCGAACAAAATTGCGATAATATCCTGTTAAACCCAGAAAACCACACAAGCTATTAAGAGTTTTAGGGCGAGGCCAATCCTGCATAGCTGAAATTTTCTTAGGATCCACCCATACACCATCCTTTTCGACAATATGACCCAAGTACTTCACTTTTGAGGCTCCAAAGGCACATTTATATTGTTTGAGGAAAATTTGGTGCCAAGAGAGTAGATGGAAGAATTGATCCACATGGGCGAGATGGGTTGTCCAAGTTTTACTATAGACGAGAATATCATCAAATAAAACTAAGACAAAATGATGGAGAAAAGGACAAAATACATGATTCCTGAGACTTTGCAAAGTGGAGGGAGCATTACATAGGCCAAAGGGCATTACCAAGAACTCATAGTGACCCTCATGAGTTCTAAATGAAGTTTTAGGAATGTCTGCCTCTTTCATATGAATCTAGTGGTAGCCATAATGAAGATCAAGTTTGGTGAAGTACTAAGCACCACTTAATTAATCCAATAGGTCATCAATGATAGGAATGAGGAATTTGTCTTTGATTATGAGTTTGTTGAGAGCATGAAAATTAGGACACATTCTCCAAGTACCTTCTTTCTTAAGTACCATGACCACAGGAGAAGAATAAGGGTTGGTACTAGGATGAATAACACCCACTTCGAACAATTCTTGAACAAATTTCTCAATTCAATTCTTCTGGGAAAAGGGATGACGATAAGAGAGAACATTTGGAGCAATACTTCCCAGTATGAGAGGAATGGAATGATCATGGATTTCATGGGAAGGGGGAAGTCCCTAAGGACTGGTAAAAACAAATTGGTGTTTGGAGAGGATAGATTGGAGGTCGTGATGCAAGGAGGGTGTCTCAACGACTTGAGTGGAGTGGATTTGGGAAATAATGTCAGCATGACCTTTTTTGAGGAGCTTTTCCATTCGATGGGAACTGATGATATTAGGGGAGCCTATTGTGATGCCTTGGAACTTATATTATTGTCCCTCCTATTAGAATTGCATGGTTAATTACTTAAAATACATGAGAATGGTTCTAAGAGCGCATAACCATTTGACACTGAGAACAATATCACAACCACCTATTATCACTACGTAAATTTCTTTTGGTTGAGGAAACAAATCACATAGGTAATCACAAACCAACTTGAGGCTGGAAGCTAGCCCTTCCAACTCGAGAAGGCTCTCTCTTTCAAATCAATCACTGAAAGGATTGATTTGGAATTTCGTCCAAAGGCTAGATCTCTAAGGAAAGATTGAATTTATAGAGTTAGTGGCAAGGTGGGTAGAAAGTCCATTGGGCAATGGAGTAATTGAAAAGTCAGAAATCAATGACAATTTACTGGACACTTGGTGAATTGAAAGGTGACTGATCAAAGGTAAGGTAGAAAGAACTTCTTTAGGCCAATTAAATATCATTGGAGATTGAATATTATAGAGAAAAAAAATAAACCCTTAGGGCATCTATCAAGGATGAATCCCAAGGTAATTACAACAGAAAGATAACTGAAAATACATGCAACATAGCATCAGATACATATGAATTATGATACATATATCTCATATTAACATAAAGAAGAAGATATACCACATAAATGGATTAAAACAAGAATACAAATATTGTAGGATCACATGCATAAAGAAACAAAATCACATGTATCTCCAGAGTCAAATTTTAGGGACTTATGATCCAGCAAATTTCATTAATATCGGGGAAAAGTTTACAAAATGCACTCAATAGTCTTTTCCTTACACAATTTCCAACCCTTTCCATATTGAAATTCATGAAATAAATACATAGTAGCTTTCCCTTGGACTAAGGGATATGAGCTAAACTGTTTTCACAAAAATAGAACTAAGGTACATCGAAATAGAAACAATTTCAACTAGGTTCCTTAAAACTAGGGAACTCTCTTGACCAAATTGATTTCATTCGAATTTCTTTAACCAAATGCATGCTAGGTGTCAATTGTGATGCTCTTTGTCTTCATAATTAATTGTAGATGATATGGAAATATTTATTGAGCTATCATTGTTGATTTTGAGGGATTTTGTCACTCTGTCACATTTGCACAGCAAGGTTGCTGCGCAACAACAACCTACAACAGAAACACAACATAGTTGTGCAACAAATGATCTTTTTACACCTTGTTCATTTTTTCTGACCTCGGTTGATGGGTGATGATGGATGATGGAAATTATGGCCTCTTAATGATGAGTCAGTGCCTCATAATGATTTTTCCTCCTTCATGATGACACTTGTTCCTTTAAAGCCTCGAAACACTAATATGGCAAACTACAACAAATGAACCCATACTACCTCAGCCTAATCAAATGTTTGACTGCATTTTTCATGTTCATCTCCTTATTACCCTTGTGATTAGACTTTGAGTTGAAGCTAACACAAAAAATCCCTTCTTGCTGTTAAAAAGACAAGACTGTCATAGTTGCGCAGCAAGTCTGCTACGCAACTGTAAATTTCACATTTACAACTAATAACCCCAAACCAAAATTTCAAAATCTATATGGGAAAAAAATTGCGATGTCTTAAAAAAGGAAAGAATGAGTGCATCCAAGGGTTTAGATCTCAGCTACTTCAACAAGTAAATCAAGATTTCCCTTTCCCTTCTTATCTGCTTCCAGCTGCTGGAAATTTTGCTTGAGATCTATGTTCTTATTCTTCAATGTCAAATTATGTTCATACAAGTTTTTCAATTGTTTGTGTAGTGGTAGGGTTCTTCTTACCATTACTCTGGCATTATTAATAGTAGGCTCACAATCATCCAATTTTTCTTTGAACTTGAGCCTTGCTCGCCTATCTTGAGTTGAAATATTACATTTTGTGCCTCTCTCAGTTGTTTTCTCGGTCCGTTGAAAGTATGTTGATCCTCACCATGGGTAGTCTTCTTATTTTCTATTTCTTCTAGTTGGATCTTTGCTGGATTTTCTTCCCGAGACTACAATTTTTTGGATGAGGATCTTGTCAAAGGAACACTAGGCATAGGTATTTCATTCACCTCTGGACTTTGACCCACTACCTTCCCTTTACCTTTTGTTTGGGAACCTGTTGGAGTTAAAGGAACTGATGTTTCACCTGTCACTGAGGTATCTTTCTTGGAGGCATGTTCCAAATCTTTTTTCTTCATTTCCCTGTTCTCATGTTGCAATTGTGCTATGACAAAATGAGCTTTCTTTCACTGTTCTTGTAGCTCAATGATAATGCTTCCTTTGTCATCAAGGAAAGTTGTTTTTGTAAAGGCCTCTGGAGCTTCATTAGGTTCTTGTGATGTGTGCATAGCAAGAATCCTTTTTGTTGCATACCTAGTAAGTGGTTTACAAGGATTTTTGACCACCTCTGGGGAAAATTAGAGTTTTTTCCCTTTCTTTTTAGCTTGTTGGCTCACTACAAGTTCCTCAATTTCCTTTGCCCTATTTTTGACAGAACTCTTAGGGACATATGTGGTGGTATTTTCTTCAGATAAAAGTGTATCTCTCATGCTCTAAGGGCTACTAAAAGAATCATATGCTATCTTTGATGAAGATGCAAAATTATCCCAATGTTTATTACTCTTTCTGAGTTCTTCTAACATGAACAACTTTATCAATGAAAAATGGAAGAGGCTGGGTTCGACCTGGTCTTTCCTTACTTGCACTCTATCAACCATCTTCCCTAGGATTCTGAAGATGTAATAGGGTATATTTAAGGGTTTCCTACCAGTGAAGTGCATTAAGAGCCTGATATGATATTGGTAAACCCTAATGAGCCTTCTCTCACATGTGAAAAACCTTTGAATTACCCTCAACAAGTTGCTATGATTTTCTAATAGAATCTCTCGGGGTATGGTGGATTCAAAACCTGTGTCTCTAAACTCAATCTTCAAAACTTCATGATAGCAAGCCAGATCTAGTTGCATAACTTTGAACCATTTCTCTCCACGAGCAGGTATCTTTGTTGCATCAGCGATGGTGTCTTCAGAAACCTAAAATTTCATGTTTCCCACATTAGCTTCAATTCCATTAAATATTAACGCAAATGCCCTTTCCACCTACATGTTGTACCCTTGAAGATTTTCACAAAATCTTCTGCAACCCACTTGTTCAAAAGAAACCCTGATTATTGGATCTGCATTAACAAGTTTCAGGTCTTGAGGCTCAATCCTAACATTGTGACCACGCTTGGTAGTCCTACTCTTTCCTTTTGGAGTTTCCATGATGTTGATGTATGTCGTTTACCTGTGGGAATGAAATGAAAGGACTGTGCATAGGGTAAAATGCAGCAATTGCATATGCACAAAGAATAGGAAGAATTAGGCTTTGATTTAGCAAGGGATATGGTCTCCTTTTTAGGGAGAAGTCTTACACCTTTGGGTTCATATGAAAGGTATTCCTTTCAAACATCAACCAGGAGCTGAAACCAGTGGTTAGAGGGTGAAAGATTAAAGGAGGTGGTGATGCGCAACATTGTAAGCAACGTCCCCCACATCCCGTGCACAACAAACTGAATGAGGGGTTATGTGGATTTGCAGAGAAGAAAAATGGTATCTGAGGGGTTTGTTTCATGCAAGATAATGAATTTGAAAGTCACAATCCATTTAAACCTCCACTTGAACCAATCATTCAATTTTTGTACTTTAATACCCAATTTCACAACATTTAGGAGATTGTGCAACAACTTATGCAACGCTCCAACTGTTTGATGATGCCACGTGCCTTCAACAGATCTAAGCTCATGATAGTTTTTGAATCATGACAAGATTGATTCTAATTGACTATGATTGACCACATGACCTCTCATAATGACCTTTTGATGACATGACAATCCATAATTATTTTGACACTAAGACCACATGACTCATGACTCAAACTTTATTGTGATACTCTAACTAAACATTTTATTAACCACAAAACCCATTGACTCATGAAAATTATTTTCACCTAAGAATGGTCTTTATGAAACCCAAACCATGGTCCTTATGATACCCTACACTACATAATGAATCCAGACTCTAATAAACTATTCATAGGACACTAACACTGGCTCTAATGGGGATGGCATCCTCCCTGTGAGGTGCCAAAGAACAAGCAGACTAGTAGCCTAATTCATTGGGCCCTTTATTGACTGACTAAACTTGAATAAAAAATTGACTTGACTTTATGCAAATGATCATAACTTTGAAAACTGAATTGCATAAAGAGCACACTTGGTAACACCCACCAAAACCTTAGGGCCTTCTCTTCGGGCTTCAAATTCTGTTGAATGCTACCCAAACCTGCAATAATTAAAAGAAATGGATATTTACAATGAAGTGGAAGATCATATTGCTTCAAGTAAAATAATGTTTGAGAAACCTACCATTAATAAGCCCTCCACTGATGTATTCTCCATTAAGTTCCTACAACAAAAATGCATTGCTCCCATGATATGTTGCAACCTTGTATGGTCCCTTCCAGAGGTTTTCAAATTTAGCATGTTTTCCCTTGTCTTTGTTTCTTGCATCCCATTTTAACACCAAGTCATCAATCTGAAAATAATCATCCTTTGTTCTCCTGTCAAACACCTTCTTCATTTTGTCTTGGTATAATTGAACATTTTTGTAGACCTCTTCTCTCATTTGATGGACATGAACTAGCTGACTTATCCTCTTCTAAATGTCATTTGGTTCAACATCTACTTCCTACAATAGCTTCATTGCTGACAACCCAAGTGAGGTGGGAAAAACTACATCTGCACCATAAACAAGATGGAATGGAGATGTGACAATAGACTTCTTTGTACTTACCCTATCTTCCCAAAGTGCAAAAGTCAATTTTTTGTGCCAAGACTTCTTATTCTCATGCAGTAACTTTTTGATGATCCTAATCAAACTCTTATTAGATGACTCAACCAAACCATTACCTTGTGGGTAATAGGATTTTGAGTGACTAAGTGTGATACCATAATCATTGTAGAAATTTACTAACTTTTTAGACTTAAAAGCAACAACATTATCAGTAATAATCCTTCTTGGACAACCAAACCTTGAGATTATATTACCTTCCAAAAATTGAATGATGACTGAATCGATTGCTTTTCGAGTGGGCATTGCTTCTATCCACTTTGTAAAATAGTTTGTGGCTTTTAAAATCCATCTATGTTGAGATGATGGTGAAGGATGCACTTCTCTTATAAAATCCAAGCCCCATTGTTGAAAGAGAGCTTCTACAGAAATAGGCTTCAAGGGTAAAGGCAACAACTTTCTCTTCCCTTCAAATATCTGACACTCATGATAGCTAGAAACCTGCTTGTACACATCAACAAATATAGTGGGCCAGTAAAACCCTGATCTAAGGATTTTATTAACTGTTGGTTTCCAATAATGATGACCCCCACAGTCACCCTTATGGAATTCCTTCGTAGTTTGATGAGCTTCAACCTCTAGAAGACATTTTGATAACACTCCACCATGGTCTTTCCNGTAAAACCCTGATCTAAGGATTTTATTAACTGTTGGTTTCCAATAATGATGACCCCCACAGTCACCCTTATGGAATTCCTTCGTAGTTTGATGAGCTTCAACCTCTAGAAGACATTTTGATAACACTCCACCATGGTCTTTCCAATAGAGGGAACCTTAAGTGCACAAAAAATTTCTTCCTTTTTTTAAAAAAAACTGGCTTTCGTTTTTGTCAATTTAGGAGGAGCCTGCAAGTTTTGTAAAACAAAGATAATGTCACAGTACCAAGGCGAATCCAAGAATTTCTTACTTACCTGAGGAGAGACTTCTTCTTCTACACCTTGTGAAATATCAACAATAAAATTTACTCCCAGTAGATCAAAGTTTGATTGTGTCATCATTTGAGAAAGTCCTTGTCCTTTGATTAGCTTTGTAGGTTTTATCTCCAAGTCATATTATAGTAGGGATGCAATCCACTTAAATCATTTTCCAAGTCATATTATAGTAGGGATGCAATCCACTTAAATATTTTTCCTTCAAGATCAGGCTGAGTCAAAATGTCCTTTACAACATTGTTGGGAACATATGCAAGAACATGGGAGTGTAAAATATACATTCTAAACTCTTTCAAAGCCTTTACTAGGGAATAGGCCCGCTTCTCCATAATATTTTACTTAAGAGTGGAATCCCTCAAAGACATACTGAAAAAAGAAATAGGCTTCCCTTTATTATAATTATTTTTTCTGCATTAGGACTCCTACTATAGTGTGCTCTAAGGAAAAGGAGAAAATAATAAAATCCCTTGAAAAATACAGACTAACCAAAACATGAGCTTTGGTCAGAGATACATTTACTTCATTAAAAGACTTCTTTGCATCTGTTGTCCATCTTATTTCATTTCCTTTCCTCAACATATTTGCGATATTGTTTATTTCATCCAGATTAGGAATAAATCTTCTTAAAAAATTTACCCTACCCAAAAAAGACTGTACCTCTTTTTTGCTCCTTGGAGTACTAATTTTTTGTATTGCAGCCACTCTATTGGGGTCAATTCTGATACCATCCTTTTCAATTATGTGTCCCAACAATTTTCCTTCCTCCATAGAAAAATTAGACTTATTTGGGTTGAGAGAGATCCCAAATTTTGCACTTTTCAAAAACTTGTTTCAAATGTTGCAAATGTTCACTATCAGAGTTTGAATACACAGTTATATCATCTAAGAAAATGACAATGAACTTATCTTTCTCCTCAACAAATGCTATGTACATATTCCTCTAGAAGGTTTCCCCTGCATTCATGAGTCCAAAGGGCATTTTAGCATACATGAAGGTGCCCCATGGGGTTGTAAATGCTCTCTTTTCTTGGTCATTTGGGTGCACCATGATCTGGTTGTATCCATAAAACCCATCCAACATTTACATTCTTTGGGAGCCTGCAATCATTTGCAAGAAGTTATCCATTTTCGACAAGAGGTAATTATCCTTGAGAGAGACTCTGTTTAAATTTCTAAAGTCTATGCAAAGCCTTATTTCTCCATTTTTCTTTCTAATAGGCACAATCTTAGCTAGCCACTTGAAAAACCTTAAAGAAACAATTATTTTAGCATCAAACAATTTCCTTACCTCCTTCTCAATGAGTGGCAGCAAGAGTGGATTGATCCTTATCAGGTTTTTTCTGAAAGGTTTCTGGTCTTCTTTAATTGGTATTGTGTGTTGAATTATGTTCTTGTCATACACTTTCATATATTCATAACTCCAGGAAAACACATCAGAAAATTGCCTCATCAATTCAAGATATTTCTTCCTGTTTCCAGGGGTCAGGGACTTGGACAACTTGACAAATTTAGGTTCTTTATTAGTCCCTATATTAAAGTCATCAACTTCAGATTCATTTGGAGTTACCCTGGGACTTTTAGCCACATCATTATCATCAAAAAAAAAATCAATAGGTACGAGGCCTTTAGGAATTATATTGTTCTTCAATTGAATAATCTCTTTACCTACTATTTCATTGACGTAACCATCTGGGACTCAAACAGAAGTTGCATCTTCATCTTTATCATAAAAAATTTCCTCATCAATTTGGACATTTGCATACTCTTCTTCCATTTGAAGAAATCTGATAATTTGCTTGTCATTTTCAAATACCTGCCAGGATTATACATTATCTGGAATGGTTGGTCGGCGCTTGACCTTAATTTCATATTTCTTGTTGGGATAAATTGGGATTTTGAAAACACTTGTTGATGTGGCAAGAGCATCTGAAATCAAATTTTGTTTCCTTGGAACCACTAAAATGTTATACTCAAAAACAATTTCAAGCAAATCCAAGACTATATTCCTATAGGCCCACATTCTAGGATGCTTAGTTTGGTATATACCTTTGACTTGGTTGATTACAAGTTCAGAGTCTCCATGTACATATATCTTCTTTTCCCCCAAATATTTCAAAGTGTTTAGACCTAGAATAAGAGCTTCATATTCAACCATGTTATTTGTGCAATCAAAGGCCAACTTATAGGAACCAAGTTTTGAATTAGAATTAGAATCAGGAGGAATAATCCAGACACCTGCTGTAATATACCAGATACAAAATGTATGCAGAGTAGAAATAAAATGCTAGTAATGGCAGAATAACAGCAATATAACCAGAACATTCACCACAATAACA
>ML790725.1:325952-338604 GCA_009831015.1 Picea engelmannii | reverse complement strand
TTTTATTTACTTTTCATTATTAATCATATATATGTCACAAAGCATTGGCAATAGAAAGAAGGAAGGAAGGCAGGTTAGCCGAAAACGAAGAGAACGAACCCTTCCTTTAGCATTAAGGAAGGATTGCTTGGTCCGCTGAGGGCAAGGTTAGTCCCTTCAGCCTTCAAAGGTAAGTTGATAGTGAGGAATGAATTCAATATTCTAGATTCCGATGAAAGATGCAGAGAAGTTAATGATCCCTCAGTACCGGGGCGCCTTAATATAATATTTAAAAATTAATATGCTTGTTTACTTTATTTTTCCTTTTTTATTTATTTATAAACAATTAAAAATAAAATATATTTATCATGTAAATTATTTTTACTATAATTTAAATTTTATTTTATTTATTTTTTAATAATCATTTACTAATTATAAAATTTTATTTTATTTATTTTTTAATAATCATTTACTAATTATAGATTTAATAAAATTTGAAAACTAACTTTATTATTTTTTTAATAATATAAAATAATTATTTCATCATAATAAATCCAATTTATTTATTTAACTATATTAAATCTAAAATTAATTTTATAAATACAATTATTAAAATAACTAAAATAATCAAATTCCTTTTTATTTTGTTTGGTTCCTTTTATAATGATATATTATATTGTAATATTTTTACATTTAACAAATTCAAAAAAAACATATTATTAGCTTTTTTTTTTGTGATCTAATGAGAAGAAAGATAATTCAAATACAAAATCATTCATATTATTATTTAATCATATTTATATAAATAATAATAAATAAAATAAGTTGTTTTGATTTTTTTATTTACATTCAAATATAATATAAGATTTTAAGGAATAATTTAATTTAGTTATTATTTGTAAACATTTTTGTTAATAATGAATTGTTAGTATCAATATGATATATTATGTTTTAGTTCTAATATTTTAAATATTTTATAATATATATATTTTTTAATTTTATATTTATATATTAAATATAAACTATTTTTTTTAATTAAGAAAACATATTTTAATAAATATGATTTTCTTGAAAAAAAAATTAAATATATATTAACAATTTTATAAAAAACAAATATTTTAAATCAATATTATATAATAATTTAGTTTCAAATGACATTTTTAATGATCTAAATTCTTATACTAAAAAAAATATGTTTTTATATTATTTTTTACTAAAATTGTTCATTGACAATAATTTTGTAAATACTACAAATTTTAAAGTAAAAATCATTTATTTATTGAAATTTTACAATTATTGATGTAATTATTGTTTAATTTTTTAAAATTGTAAAAATTTAAAACTACAATATTTAACTTTTGCATTTTTTAATGAAAAGTTTATTTAATTTATAATGGTCAATTGAAATACAATTATTTTTTTAAGGGTTAGATAATTATATACCCTTCCAATTGAAATTAAGATCAGCCCTTCAATTTTGATCACTGGGTGGGCTGCCAGTTCAAAGAGCCAGTCAGAAATTTTTTCAGGTTGTGGTTAATTTTGCCCAGCAAACCAGTACAAAAGAGTGAAGACACTGGCTCTGGTGACCACTTCTCCATTCATATCTCTTCATTAAACAACACACCAACTCTTTTCGCGTTCACATTTACATAGGATCCAGGGATGGATTTTAGAACTTGAGTTTCGCGAAGGCAGATCAGGCTCCCACTGCCACTGTGATATTCTTCTTCTCCTGTTTTCTAATAACAATGGCGAGCAATTGTGAGAAGGAACGCGCAGAGTCCTTACTGGTAAGCTCGCTCCCCCGTCACATCCGTTGGCTCGGTTGGATTTTGAAAGCAATGTTTTATATCGGCAGGAGAAGCAACGGTACCTTTAACCGTACTCTCGAAGCATGGATGATCCCCAAGTTTCCCGCCAACGAGACGCCCACTCGGGGAGTCTATACCAAAGACACCGTCATCGACGAGACCACCGGTGTATGGATCCGTCTCTTCGTTCCCTTCAACGAAGAGGACAAGAAGGGGGCGTTGCCCGTGGTCGTCTACTTCCATGGCGGAGGCTTCTGCGTGCTATCGGCGAGCAACAACGGCTACGACATATTCTGCCGCAGGCTGGCTAAGCGACGAAGAGTGGTGGTCGTCTCGGTGGAGTACCGCTTGGCTCCGGAGAACAAGTGCCCTGCCGCTTACGACGACTGTTTCGCGGCCCTAGCGTGGCTCCGTGCGCACGGAAGGGACTACCTGCCGCCGAGCGCCGATCTGTCCCGGTGCTTCCTGATGGGCGACAGCGCGGGCGGGAACATCGTCCACCACATCGGATGCCGCGTGGCGGGAGAAGACATGAGCCCAATCAAGATCGTAGGGCACGTGCTCATTCAGCCCTTCTTCGGCGGGGACGAGAGGACGCCGGCGGAGGTGAGGTTGAAAGACGGTGCCCCGTTCATTTCGTTGGATGCGGCCGATTGGTGTTGGAAGGCGTTTCTGCCGGTGGGGGCAACGAGAGACCACCCGGCGGCCAACGTGACGCGCGCCGACATATCGGGGCTATCGTTGCCTCCGTCGTTGGTAGCTGTGGGAGGGTTGGACCCTCTCCAAGATTGGCAGCTCCGATACGCTGAGCATCTGAAAACAATGGGCAAGCAGGCGGAGATTCTGTTCTACGAAGATGGTGTTCATGGCTTTCATGGCTATCCTTATTACTTGTCTTCCAAGTTCATCGACGATCTTCGGCACTTCCTACAGACACCCTGACTACCCTGCACAGGTTCCATTTTCATAATTTTCTTAAATTATAATTTAAGCAGCGTGTAATTTATTATTATTTTTTCCAAGATTGAGTCTGACCATTAATACAGTATTGCATAATGTGTTGCTATATTAAGGATTTATTGATTATATAGAGGGAAAAAAGAAAAGGAACTTAAAATTGCTATTCAAAGCTTTAGCTATTCTCTCTGCTTTTCCTTATGGTAACAAGACCAAGCACCCAATATCTCAACAGTAACTTCAAATTCAGACAGGTAAGGTTTGGGCTTTTTCTTATGGGGCTACTCAAGGGGACCCTCAACTGGTGGGACGGGAAGTATCCTGTATATCTCACACTAATTCAGACAGATAAGCATTGGGCTTTTTCTTATGGGGCTACTTAAGGGGACCCCTCAACTGGTGGGATGGCTAGTATCCTGTATATGTCACACACACATTTTATTTCTGTTGGGCTGGAGCTAACCACGAAGCAAGTTCATGGCTCTTAAAACTCGTTCTTTATTAGAAAAAATAAATCTTCACAATTTCATATTTATGGGGATTCTCAATTGGTCTAGTCATATATTGAATGGGGATTTTTCAATGCAGAATTACACACTTTTTTCATTATTCTAGAATGAATATTAAAGTAGCATCTAGAGCTTCTCTCATCTCTTTTGATCATGTTTATAGGAAATGGAACCAAGAAGCCGATCGCCTCTCAAAAACTGGATTGGAATTAGAGTTGGACTCAAGGTTATGGAAGATATTTGATTGGAGTTGGACGAAGATATTTGTGAAAAGAGCTAGAATGGTTCCAAGGAATATATTCATAACTCATAGCTCCACTTAGCATAAAGTCTTATGATTGATTTCTGGTTTGTTCACATAGTCACATGACCTTTTATATGATGATTCAAAGTCCTTTTATTCATAACTTTTTTGATGGTTTGGCACTTTATAGAGCTTTATATAATGGGTTTTTTTAGTTGGGCAGCAACTATAAAGATAAGGTGATACTCTGTTTTTCTCGGTCTTTTGGATAGTATTTAAATAAGAGTTAAAATTGTAATTAAGATATAGTATTTTATGTTTTATGTATATGAATGATGGTTAGGTACTAAAAAAAAAAATTGATATTTTTTTAGCATGATTAGATAGGGATAATGGGTTTTTAGTGGATATTGTTCATAAGTTGTTAAAAGTAAGATTTCAAACTATTTTGAATTAGCTAAAAGAGTTTTTGAACGTGTAGCCCAAAAAACATCTCCAAAGCAGTTTGTCTTATAAACCACCAACATCTTACTTGTTTTTTCTAGAATTATATGTTGAGAGAGGGACTTTTGGTAAACGTTTAACTCTATCACTATATCTAAATTGTGAAAAGTTTTTCCACCTTCTCAAAAGAAAATTTTAAATTATAATCTTAATAATTATTATTATTATTAATTAAAATGAATTTACACTATAAGGTTGATTTTTTTTTTTTTTTTACTTTAATATATGTCAATTTTTTCTTCCTTACAATATATTAAAAGTACACCCGGATGGGGTGTTAGGGAAGCGCAACAAGCGACGAGCACCGCCACACGATCCCCCTACACTTGGCGACATCATATATTCTAATGGCAACCATGCTTCCACCTCCACGAGCTCACGTCAACAAAGGTTAACTCCTCCCTACTGCCAAACATAACTCCGTGCATGTGGACTATTATTATCAGGTCTGCGGTTATTCATCCAACCAGTTTTATGATTTCCAAGCACTCACAAAGAGTAGTGGCATCGTCCAATGCCATTACTTCCCACTCTCAGCTCCGTAGGAAGGTCAATTTGAGCACTCACTCTCATTTCAATAGCCACGTGTCTTGGTCGCCTCTTTGTGTCACCACTCTTTGGCTCTTGGTTATTCTCGTATCTTCTCATTCCTTGCCTCTACCATGCCTCGCGGGGGACAATGTCAAAGGATCCGCGGTAGAAGAGATGGAGTTGTTGAGTGTATCACCAGGGCCATCGTCGCCCCCATTGTTGAGGCTTACGAAGCCCACACTCCCCGACACATCAGAGCAGAGCTCGATCTTACCGAGGTTGATACTTGTGTCCTTCATAGGTTTATTGACCATGCTGCAGTCGATGTCGAGATTGGGCAGTGGATTCCAGATCCGGGTTCTTATCGAGAGTGCGCCACCTTGTACTATACCTAGGGAAGTAATATGAGGTACCTAGGGAGGTACCCAATGGAAATGTGGTTATGTATTATTAGTGGATGTCATTTAATATATGAGAATGTGGTCATTCAATGTAAGGTGGACTAGATCCACTATATTAATAAAGACCCACTATGGTAGTTAGATGTAATAAATGTGAGAAGACTCTCTAGAAAATTCATAGGAGATAGAGAGAGCTATATAAAGAAGTGTAAGCAATGTAATGAAGCGAGTGAAGAATATTGTGAATGTAACAAGCATTGCTTGATGAGTGTTATCCTTCCTTAATGATTAATATATGGTGTTACCATACCTCAAGGGTTTTGACTATTTTTTGTTTTCAATATTTGGTGAATGGTTTGGATTATTCTTGTTGATATTGTCGGTTTATTTTGAGATTTATCAACACATCTATTCAAGTACTTAACAATTGGTATCAAAGAACTTTCCTTGGCAGGAAGTGGAAAAATATTTTTAGGTTTTGTAGATTTAGTTTTTCGAAGGAAAAAAAAAGAGGGGCGCGACATCTGGACGATTTATGTAGGTTTTGGTGCAAAATTTGCAAAATCTGGTTGTATATCTGATTTCTTCTCAGAAAAAAACTCAAGTTAAAAAACAATCATTTGAAATGGAGTCTAGGAAGTCAGGCTATTTGCATTTTAAAATCTACAATTTTTAGGGTTTTTTATTTTATTTTTATTTTTATTTTCATTTATTTATTACTTTATTTTTATTTTTTTTTGCGGACGACTGCATGATTTTTCTTATTTCTGTAGAAGCTGGGGTTAAATTTTCCAAAACAAATTGCAGATCCGAGTTCCTCTCACAATTTCACCAAATTTAAAAAAAATCATCTTAATCAGAGCTCTAGAAGTGAAGATATCGTTGATTTAAAATCAATGGATTTTGGGGGTTTTCGTGACACTGCGACGGGACTGCAGAGTTCATAACTTTTCGTAGGGTGCCCAGATTGTTACCAGATCAATGCCATTTGATAAATCATTTTAAGATATTTCTTTTGATATATTATATTTTGTGTTTGCAATGGATATGCATTCTCAACTCAAGGAAATTCTACACACGATTGAAGCAGTCAAATCCCAAATGCATGACACTCAAGAAGGTTTCATGGATGATTTTCGTAGCATTCGTAAGTCCTTGGTGAGCATGAAGGAGAAATTTACTTTGATGAACATCATGAATGAATATCATCAATAATTGTACTATTGGTATGCTTTGGAAGATGATTGTGATGATTGGTATATGGATAGTTGTCATTTCTGGAATGACAACCATTCCCATCTTCTATTTGATTACTCTCATTCACCTTATGTAGAACACATTACGAAGAGAATTTCAATGCCTTCTATGCACACAATTTTTCAATATTCTCCAGTACTAGTGTGTTATTCAGATGATTTTGTGGATATGGAGGGATCTACATATTTGGATCCCCATGATCAATGTAGATCTTTGGAGCATCATTTTCAATTGGTTTTTGAGTTCAGATATCTTCTGCGTGGGTTTTACATGAACACTTGAACATAAGACCCTGGTTCTCTAGTCTACTTTAGCACTATAGTCCACACTTATCCATGAGACCTTGGAATATAGTTGTCTACCCTCATAACAAGCATTGAGGAAAACACTTTCATAAGATGGATGGAATGTTAGGTAGCTAGAGAGGTAGTGAAGGTCATTCAATGTAAGGTGGACTAGGTCCACTATATTATTAAATAAGGCTCATAATGGTAGCTAGATATACTAAATGAGTAGTTAGATATAATAAATGTAAGAGGATTTCTTAGAAGGTTCTGCTTCTAGAATATTCCTCCTCTAGAATGTTTTTAGGTAATGGTAGCACTATATAAAGAGTATCAAACAATGTAATGAGATAGGAAGAAAAATATTGTATTGTGAGCGGTAGCTTAATAGGAGGATGTCTCCTCAAAGAGGCAAGTGAACATGAGATGATCCCTTCCATTTGTATGGTGTTTTCCTACCTCAAGGGTTTTCTATAATAAAAGTAGTGGTTTTCGATATTTTTCCATATATCTTGTGTAGTGATTGTATTCAGATATATTTGGTACTATTGTAATATTTTGTATTCAGGTCTTTGGAACTTAACAAGGTTAGATAGCTAGAGAGGTAGTGGAGGTCATTCAATGTAAGGTGAACTATGTCCACTATATATATATATATATATATATATATATATATTGTGTAATTTAGAGTATGTATTGATTCATGGTAAAAAAATACAGATGTCTGAAAGTGAGCTAACTATTTGGAAGCGGTGCCTTGTTGGGAAACCACCTATGCCAGGTGTTCAACTTCAAAAGAGGTAACCATGTCCATTAGGGAAACCACCGTTGTCTGATGTCCAGTACATAAAAATAAATTGTGCTACAAGGCCACGCAGGGCCAGATTTATCAAAGGGCTAGATGTCATGCATATGAGGGCAAAAATTCTACTGTGCCACGCAGGGCCAAAATAATAACAACAAGAGAAAAAGAGCATGGGAAGGCATTAGTAACCTAAACCTAGACACGACCCGGCGTAGACCTGCTCTGCTTGTGCTTTTCCTTTCTCTCAGTCAGCCATGGCTCTTCGAAGGTCTTGAAGGAACGCCATCACTATATCCACGCGACGCCACCGGTCGTCTTCCCTGGTCTGAACTTCACGCATGATCGTTTTGATGTCCTTCAGATATTTTTTGATGATGCTCAGAGTGGTCATGAGCTTAGCTCCCTCGTCGTCCTTGCTAACGAAAGGAGAATGGTGGTGGGATATCGCAGAGGAAGAGGAGACCAGAAGAGGGGAAGTGTTGAAATAATGTAACTGCGAAGAGTATTATTATTATTATTGTTATTTTATTTATAGAATTAATCCCCATTGTGGATTAATCATGTCGGTAATTGTATTAGGACCAAATCCCCTTTTGCGGATTTGTCAACAGACAATTATAATAGACAGAATAAGAAGTCGACCCCAGCAGTTAATAAGAAGACCCATAAATATAATAAAGGTGGGTTTACCCACCCAGATTAAGAAGTCGACCCTGCCAGTGAAGAGACACTTCACACATGCTAGAACTTGTATAAATAAAGGAGGCTAGCGCCTCATTTGAACACAACTCACTTGCTCAGTTTGAGAGACAAGTTCTGATTTGTTATCGGCAAAGGAGAAAGGGAGAAGAGTGGCACATCTTTTGGAGAGTACTTTCTATATTGGTTTGAGTTATCTCTTGACATTGTATTGACAATTTATGATAAGAAATTTTTTGCTGGGTTTTCTTCCCCTAAAGGGTTTCCCAGGATAAATGTTGTGTCTCTTGTGAATGTGTATTTCTCAGTGATCTTGTTCTTATGTTTCTCTTATCTATTGAAATGCAAAGAACTATAATAATGACATAAACATTTGTTAGCGTCAGAAGTCACTCCTGGATTGCTTGCAGAAGCAGAACCCAACGCCCATCAGTTTTATGTCACGATATATTTAATGGGTGATCAAATGGGTAGAGACTCAGGAAGATATCGCTCTAACTCGGGAACTGAGTCCGGTATGTAAGGAACAAAGGAGGTCTTTATCTAACTTCAGTCAATGAGTTGATTTAAAGATGAGCAGGTTGAAGACTTGGTGAGAGGAGTGAGCAAACTACCTCAGGCAACAGGCCTTTCAGCAGTTTTTAGAAGAAAAACTCTGAATGCAAGATCCTCTTGGTTCAGGGCTTCGAGAAACTGAAAGGGGGACTTGACTGGATCCTCCAATTCCAAGTCATTCAGCGCTAAGAAAATCACAAGAACCGATTAGAAACAATGCAACTGTTACAGTGATCCAACCTACATCATCCTATAATAGTTACAACTCGACTGGATCCTCCAATTCCGAGCTTCTCTAACACAGTGTAAACAAAGACGTGAAAGAAACTGACATTCATAAGGCAAGAAATCTCAAAATTCCATGCATAATCAGAATAACAGTGCTTCATTAAAGTTTTTCAACCGGGAGCCTTGTTCAACCATTGATGATTACAAAATACCAAGACTGAGTCTATATACTCAAAACAAATCGCCTAACAAAGACGTTCTCAATCATCCAAGGCGTGGTGTCCCTTCAGTCTAACTCGGACAGATATTCTTCGTCAGACGCCACCTTAACTGCACATGGCTCCTGCAAGGGGAGTAGTTGAGCCATTAAATGTCAAGTTAGCGTGTGAAGACCTTTTTGGCTAGTCGAGGACTCGGCATGGCTTCTTTGGAAAAAATCGGTACACAGGACCCCCTTGGGCAGACAGCTTGCCAGATCCTCCATACCTTACACTTAATGAATGAGGAGAGATTTCAACCACCCCCTCTCACCTTCATTTACTCCAAGCGAGAACCAGGATTGAGGTCGAATCAGATGGCACCTGGAGATCGCGATGATCCCTTCTATGACTAAACTCGACGTCGTTGGCCCCTCTTGCACAACTCTTTCTATTTCCCAAGTGATCACGGGCTGTGACCCTGCGTTTATTCTCAAAGGCGCTTTTGGCGTTCGTGAATAGGAAAGAGTTGATCCTTGCTTATCACAGTCGCGATGAGCGAAACACCGAGATGGCTTAATTGGGCGCCACGCGTCCCTCTCAGATCTGACGGTCCAGAACTCACTCGACGATACTGTGGGCCCAGGTCTTGGATGCTCTTGGCACTTCGTGCCTCGGGGATATGAAGGAGTTGCTCCTTACGCTTCGAAGTCGCGATGGGCGAAAAGGCGAGGAGCCTAATCGCGCACCAGGTGTCCCTTTTGGATGGACGACTGAGACTGCTCTGTGACACTGCGGGCCCGACTTTGGGCGCTTTCGATGCTTCGGGGTTCGGGTCTTCGAGATGTAGAACAACATGAAACCCTCACCCTTTGAACTCCCGAATGTCGAAATGCCGACATGACTAGATCTTGTGCCACGTGTCCTTTGGACGAATGACTGTTATCCTTTCTTGCATGCAATATGGGCGTTGTCCATCGCGCTAATCTCGGTGCAACTCTGATAACTGCGATTTTTCGTCGATCGTCAATCTGCTCCTATGGATGAATCTGGACCATCGACACTATAATTTCGCCCGCTTACTTGTTTGGAAGGATGAAACGAGATTTTTCCATGCTATGCTTGGGTGCTTCTCGTGCAACTTGCAGACCTGAATACTCTTGTGCCCAGGACAAGAATTGTTACTAACAACATTAACATGGTATCAGAGCCAACCTGAAGGAAGCATATTTCGCAAGAGAAAAACGTCACTGTTGCAGTACTTGAAAATTAGGGTTTTGCAAAAGTGAATCTTTTTAGCTGCAAAACCACCTAGAAAGTTGCGTCCTCCCCCAAGGATCATTTTGGCACCTTGAGCGCACCTTTTCAGTGGCTAGATCTCCCGGAAAGTGAAACCCTAGTTTCACAAAGTACCAAAAAACCAGAAAACCAGAATACCAGAAGTACTAGAAAACTAGAAGCACCAGTCCAGAAATCCGCAGATCAAGTTTGAGGGGATAAAAGTTGGATTTTTGAAATTCCGACTGCACCAACAAATTCGCCTTAGCTCAGCGCATCTATCCCCTGGATCAGAATTTCAAAATTCAAAGTTTGAAAAATTAAGGTTTCCTCATAAAACCCTAAGTTGCAGTTGTAGTTGTAGAACCAGTTGCAATCACCCTTGAAGTTTTCTTAAGAATTGGTAATGATTACTGCTACTACCAGATGGAGCCACTACCTGCAAATGCCATAGATCCGGAATATTTGCAGGAGAAGGGATCTTTTTCCATAGATCCATAAGGATCTCAAGATCCAACACATTCAGAGGAATGATGCAACCCATGTGTGATTATTCTGATATGCATCTATTTGTCATAACATTATCTTGATCAGTGTTGCATGTCGAAGCTATGTTCAAATTATTAGAAAGATTAAAAGTTGATCATAGAGTTTATCCTCTAACCTAACCTTCTGTCAAGATAGTGTATTGTCTTAGTACAACAGACAGGTTGAAGAAAACACTCGTCATTTGAGTGAAGGAGACCTGAAAGAAAAACAATCACTCATTCTTGAGGACAAGGCTCTAGGTTTGATTAATCAAGATTAAAAGGTACAAATGGAAAGTTGATGACTATAGTTGAGACAACAGTCTTTGTAAAGTATTATACTTGATAGCATGTGAGCATATAGAGGTAAATACTTTGCCTGATACAACTAACACCTCCTCTAGGAGAAACCTCGTGTGTTAGTTCTAGGTTGCCATGGAAGAATGCTTGGTCCCAACACTATGAGAGTGTTGACCTCGTTTCGTATTATATTCCTTACCTTTAATCTTTGCTTCAGATAAATTATAAGTGATAGCTCTAAAGGAGCTACTGTGATGATTATTCGTGCTATTGTTTTATATTATCAAGAAGGATATTATTCTTGCTTGTTGTTTTGTTGACCTTGCTCCAGGTCACATGAGGAAGCTATAGTGAAGGTTGCAGAAGGCAACGTGATAAAGGAGAGACCGTAAATGAAGCAATCATCATTGGAAGAGAAGAAGGTGACTTGCATAAGCTATAGGGTCACTCAGAAGTTGTCATGACCCACGCCATTGAAGAATCTTGACATCGAAGATTAGCTCACTTCAACTATAAGGTGCTACCATACATATGCAAAGTGGTCACAGGTTTACCAGAACTCAAAGGTGACCATGAAGGTGTATGCAATGGATGTGCACAAGGGAAGAACATCAAGAACCCGTTTCCGAAGAGGGACAACAAGACATAAGGAGTCCCAGAACTCATCCATTCAGATGTGTGTGACCTAATGCCATCATCTTCCATTAATGGATTAAGATACTCAGGTTAGATAATGGAGGAGAATATACCTCAAAAGAGTTCGTGAACTTATGCAAAGATGTTGGGATCAAGATCCCCAACAAAACGGTGTAACTGAACGGAAGAACAGAACCATGATGGAAGCTATGAAGATCAAGATCTTTCTATGTGTTTATGGGCAGAAGAAGCAATGACAAATGTTTATGTGAAGAACCGATTGCCCCATAGTACACTTGGGCTCAAGACACCAGAAGAGATGTTCACCGGAAAGAAGCCAGAGGTAAGCCATCTCAAAAATATTTGGCTATCCATTGTTTATTCATATACCTAAAGAAAAGAGAAACAAGCTGGACCCTTCAGGAAAGAAGGGAATATTTGTGGGGTCTCCAAGGCCTTCATAATCTACATACCTGGTCATCGCCATATTGAGATTAGCAGGGACGTGACCTTTGATGAAGAAGCAACACTTAAGAAATCAAGAAGATGCCAGCTTGAAGAAGTATATGAAGAGGAACCTGTAAATCCCAGGATTGCAGAGTACGTGAGGGAAGTTCCCAGAGCTGCAGAACTTGTAAGGGAAGTCGAAACTTCCCCTGATGAGGAGACTCCCGAAGATCATGATATAACAGAAGTTCAAGAACCTCCTCAAATGACCTTTTCCCATAAAAGAAAGCCTACTTGGGCAAGAGAGCTTATTCAAGATGGAGAGAAATATGGTGTTTCAGAAGGAACCACAAGACGGGTGAAAAGACCAAAGCCATTCTCCAGTTACATGGCTTTGATGTGCAATCTACTTGATGAAGAACCTACATGCTTTGAAGAGGCCATTCAAAAGAAGGAATGGGCAGATGCCATGACAGAGGAATACCAATCCATAATAAAGA
>ML790725.1:266811-294014 GCA_009831015.1 Picea engelmannii | reverse complement strand
TTAAATCTTTTTAATTTTCACAAGTTAGTTACTAGATTATAAAAGTATTTTAAATTAAAATTGAATCAAAGTAAAAAAATATTATTCTGGTTCAATACTACAGAGAAGTATAAACAAAAACCAAAAATATAATTTTTAGTTTACACATTAAAATATTAAACCAATTTAAATATTGTTATTATTTTATTATTATTATTGTTGTTTTATTTCATTTTGTTATCCTCCTACATCACATTTATTACCATTACAGATCTTATTATGCCGAAGGAATATTTAGGAAGAGCTTTTGTGGAAAACCTGTCAACAGGTTGACAGGTTTTGGAAAACCACCTGTATCATCATTGTAAACGATTCTAAACCACCACGTCTCTGTCATCGGTTTTTAAAGTCCACCTATTTTGTCATTCTCGTTGTTCGGGCCTTCCCTGACATCCACAATTCCTTGGGATTTGACCCCATGTGCCTTCCTCATCCACAATTGGAACTGAAGAAATTGAGCATAAGAATATTAAGACAAGGAGATTGGTGAAAAATGCCTCAAGCCATAATTCTCAACATTGTATTCATCTTAATGATACAAATATATAATATAATAATGAAACCACCTCAATTGTTCTCACATCGACACCTGATCAAGAGATAAGGTAGGAGGAGACAATATAGGAATCTAGAAACACACTTAGGATAACAACTATATCCTAGCATGTGAAATATACAAAGGTGGTATACCAAGACTTAATGATTGTATATGAGAAAGAGGCTAACATTCCCCCCCTCAATCATAAGTCCAAAAAATAATACCAACAAAGAATGTGCATAAGTTGGTATATCTCCATGTCTTCATGTTGAAACTCTTGAGCTGAGCCACAATGAAGAACTGCCTGAAAAACCGTCAATTTGGATGTTGAATGGTTCATCTGAAATGAACTGGAAGAGAGATGAGATATGGAAGTGAACAACTACAATATCTGAACATTCCCTGATTGCTTGACAATTCGATCATTTTGCCAAGTATTTGAGCTAGAAGTATCTGATGTCTTCTGCTAATTGGTGAACATGTAGTATCACCACTCTACTATCAGTGTATCACTAGAGTGCTCTCTGAATCTGTGGTTTTGGAATAACCACTGACCAATTGATACCATGTATCTGATGGTTTTTTTGGATGACCACTAACCAATCTTGACAGTTTTAGGTGTCCAACAACATCCCAATATATCATGTGTATGATTCAATTGCAAGTCATTGAATCATAATTCTGCCAAAGTCTGTCATCTACAGACTGCAGTTGCCCATTTGACAAATTTCATACCCATATGGAATATTTGATGTCTGTTGTTGTCGAAACTTTCTGTCTCACAACCATCTTCAATTTCATCATCATTTCCCCCCTTTGTCAGCTGAAAGGAGAGACCACAAGTGGTTTCATGAACCATCATCACTGGAATTTTGAACTCCCCCCCTTAAGGTGTATGAGAGTTTCATCATTGTACTCCCCCCTTCTATGCTCAAGAGAGTACCATACTTGTTTCATTTGAGTACAACACAAAGTGGGCATGTGGAAAAAACCACATGTTATCTCATCCTGTGAGGGCCATGCTCGAAAGCTATGCCAGAAGGCAACCACTTATGTGAGGTATAAAAATGTTGTGTGCTACAAGATTGGTCTTTACTCGAGATTGAATTATTGGGTAAGACTTATATAATCACTTGGTTGTTGATGACCATTTCCATGGATCAATCCACTCATAGTGAATCTTCAATCTTGCAGATTTCTTTAGTATTGAACATCTATTTGAAGAATGGTTATGCTTGCCACAATGTTGACAAGGATGGAGATTAAAACATTGATTCTCCATGTGACCAACTCGATTGCAATGTTGCACTTAAGATTCTGATCTTCAACATTTGAAGTTGAATTTTCTTGAAGGAATCCAACGCTCACAAACAAAACTCGTTCAGAGTAATTTGGAATATGAAAACTATTTTGATTTTCATATCCTAAGCCATGTCGATTTCTATTGAAGTGTAATTCTTCCCAAGTTCTGATGATCCTCTTGGAAAGATCATTTTGTACTTGATGATGTGATTCACATTTACTTTCACTTATACTTGTTGTATCATGTTGTGCTTTGGCATCTTTTCCTTGCTATTCATCTTCATTGGAATTTTCTTCTGAAGTTGGATTGTTGATTTGTTCCTTCACCGATTGTTGATCAAAATCATCATCATCATTATCATCATAGAGAGGGTTGTTCTGAACAAAAAATAGTTCAGAAAACATCACTGGCTGTTGACTTTTGAGATTTATCAACTCATCATTTAATAGTTGGGATTGTTCTTGAAGAAGTATAACTTTAGCTTGCATCACTTGTAAACAAGTTATCACTGACTGAAGAGTTTCTTTGTTCAATATCATTGTGTTGTCTTCAGTGGTGTTTATTAGAGTGTTCAGTAACTCTAATAATTCATGACTTCGCTCCATTTAAACACGCTCGCTTGAACCTCACGTTCACTTGTACTTGCTCTCTTGAACTTTTCTTTCTTTCTTCCAAGAAGTTGAGGATGTCGGTTACCACCGAAAATGCATCCAAACTTGTGATGTTTACAATGATTTGAGTTAAACTATTCAAGCTTGTCAATTTCGACTCAAAATTACAATGAATCTTGGGTGTCGAGCTCAACCGAGAATGCACCCAATTGCAAATTCAACTTCACTTGATTTATAAAGACAAGTAAACTTACAAAATGACTATTTGCAAGTTACAATAAATCATGATTCTTAAGTTGAATTAATCTTCAAATTTGAATGTGTTGTCGATGCTTTTGAGTCGAGTTCTCCTTTAATTATGAGCTTGTTTTGTCCATTGTTGATGTGATTTCCAATTTGATATCTTTGCTGCTTCTTGATTACTTTGCTTGATTGTATTTGAATAACATTATGCATGAGCTTGTGTGTTGCGTAAATGCTAAAATTGCAATTGTGTTTATGTCAAAACTAGACAATAAACAATATAAGCCTCCATGAAAATATCACCAACACACACTACACAAGGTGTACCTAAGATCCCCTTATTCAATTTCAGACGGATCTAGGACACTTCAACACCACAAAAAATTAACTTTTATTATTCTTAATACAATCAGCTCTTACACCTAAGAGCAATTCACTTTTCAATTACAATCTTTGTCATCACATCTCATTGTCAAACTTTCAAGTAAACTTTTGTTCCCTCTAAACTAAAAAAGACATCAATCCTTATAGATCCTCTAAAGGACACAATATTTTTTTTTATGTCTTCAAAAAGAACATAAATATGTTCTTCCTTTCTATAAAAATAAAAGAAGGCATTCCACTATAAATAATATAAATTACCCAACTTGAGCCGTATGCCCCACTTTCTTTTTAATGGCATAAACTATTACAAATTACTAGAGAGTATTTACCACTTAAATATCATATTTGTACTTTTGTAAGATATTATATATCACTTTTAAAAGATTGTTGTGCCATTAAAAATTATGCACAAGAAATACGGAAAATATGGAACACTAAATCTTTTGGAGGTCGTGTACACATCACATGAGACTTGTATTATTTTAATTCATTCAACCATCGTTCAAACCCTTTGAAATCATGCCGATCTTAGTTGATGCAGAAATCGTGGTCTTAGTTGAACAAATCGTGGAGGATATTTGATGAGAAAATTGCTGAGCAAATAAGTGAATCTTTGATGATGCAGTTCAGACTAAAACGTTGATGCAATCTTGTGCATGAAATTCTTGTGTTCTTGTTTCTTCCATTTTGACTTGAGCGATCCACGGATATGCAATCTCGCACGCCTCAAAACAATAATGCATATTGATCACAAAATGTTTGTTTCACCACCTCAAAACAACAATGCATATTGATCACGAACAATATAAATCTATCACTGTGTCTAACTGTAGATTGTTGGACGGATTTTCCTTTCGTGCTGGCACGTGCATGCAAGTGGGATTCTCACGCAAAATTTTAGACTGCGCTGTGAGAAATCACTTGGAGTTGAGCTAGATTTGAACTGCAATCATCTACTACTATCATTGCTGCCAGGATTTGAAGGTGGCATGCTCATTGGACACTGAATTTTTTTGGTATTGCACTTGATGAAAGATTGCATTTGGTACATATAACACACAAACTTAGCGGATCGCTACTATTGATAATGGATGTATTACTGTTGATGATCAATGGATTGCATCCATAGTGTTTACATGGGCGAATTTTTGTAGATGGATCACTAGGTGTGGGCATGTGGATCAAGTCATTCTAAGGGTGAATTGTTGTCAACAGATCGCTGGTTGTGGGCATGGATATCACTGAGTGTGGGATCCGAGGGAAAATTGAACAATCAACAGATCTACAACATATTTACTCACTCGATATACAATAGAAATAAAACATAATTCTAGTGAAAATTTTGGCAACTTTCTCAAAGAGGTATCAATCACTTTGGGAATTCTTATTCTTCAATATGTCGGCTGATCAGTTCGAAAATGAGCTCAAGATGCATGAATTTAAGAAATAGCATACACAACACATAGGTCCGCATATAATAAAAAAAAAACAATAAGGTAAACACATTGATTCATATTTACCATGCAGATCTATCACTCAGATTTGATAGCATGCATCTATAAGAAATTTAGAATACCTTTGGTGGTAGTGGCAGTTGCAATTCACAACAGACATCAATTCTACAGATGAACATTTAATCCAAACGACACTTTTGTCTTCTCTCGCTTTCTTCTAGATCCACAACATACCATGGAGCTATGATATCAAAATTTCCAATCTCTAATATTATATCATTTAAAATTTCCAATCTCCATATCCTCTTCACCAAACGTGCATCGCCAAGCTCTCTCTATGCGCTGCTACGACGGTCTCACTAAGGATGAGAAAAAAGAATGTGCTAATCCCAGATCAAGTTTTTTTTTGTTGTCAGCAGCTAGAAAACTACTATGAAAAAATCAGTCCCTAAGAACTATAATGCTCTGATACCAATTGAAGAAATTGAGCATAAGAATATTAGGACAAGAATATTGGTGGAAAATGCCTCTGAACATTGTATTCATCTTAATGATACAAATATATAATACAATAATGAAACCACCTCAATTATTCTCACATCGACACTTCATTAGGAGATAAGGTAGGAGGAGACAATATAGGAATCTAGAAACACACTTAGGATAACAACTATATCCTAGCATGTGAAATATACAAAGGTGGTATACTAAGACTTAATGATTGTATATGAGAAAGAGGCTAACAGGAACAAGGTTGAAAAGCGACTGTGACCGGAATTTGTTGATAAATGAAATGGCGCAGACACCAATGTATCTAACCACAGGCGACGCCGACGAAAACGTTCCAACGATCCAGATTCACACTTGAATTTACGCACATTCTTCAGGGCCCCGCTCACGGCTCGACCCACTGTGTTCGCATTCTACGAACTTGGCAATAGGGGAGGGATGTCAGTCGTGGTCCACCGAAATTTGAGCTAGTAATTTTCCACATAGATGGAGTCGCTTAATTGATTATGTTAAAGTTAAAAGTGGAATATTTTGATATAATTTAAATTTTTTATTTTGTTAAAAATTATAATTTTATTTTGGGGTAATAGGATTTTGAGTGACTAAGTGTGATACCATAATCACTATAGAAATTTACTAACTTTTTATAATTAAAAGCAACAACATTATCAGTAATAATCCTTCTTGGACAACCAAACCTTGAGATTATATTACCTTCCAAAAATTGAATGATGACTGAATCGGTTGCTTGTCGAGTGGGAACTGCTTCTATCCACTTTGTAAAATAGTCTGTGGCTTTTAAAATCCATCTATGTTGAGATGATGGTGAAGGATGCACTTCTCTTATAAAATCCAAGCCCCATTGTTGAAAGGGAGCTTCTACAGAAATAGGCTTCAAGGGTAAAGGCAACAACTTTCTCTTCCCTTCAAATATCTGGCACTCATGACAGCTGGAAACCTACTTGTACACATCAACAAATATAGTGGGCCAGTAAAACCCTAATCTAAGTATTTTATTAACTGTTGGTTTCCAATAATGATGACCCTCACAATCACCCTTATGGAATTCCTTCGTGGTTTGATGAGCTTCATCCTCTAGAAGATATTTTGATAACACTCCACCATGGTCTTTCCAATAGAGGGAACCATTAAGTGCACAAAAAATTGCTTCCTTTTGTTTTAAAAAACTGGCTTTGGTTTTTGTCAATTTAGGAGGAGCCTACAAGTTTTGTAAAACAAAGATAATGTCACTATACCAAGGTGGATCCAAGAATTTATTACTTACCTGAGGAGAGACTTCTTCTTCTACACCTTTTGAAAGATCAACAATAAAATTTACTCCCAGTAGATCAAAGTTTGACTGTGTCATCATTTGAGAAAGTCCCTGTCCTTTGATTAGTTTTGTAGGTTTTATCTCCAAGTCATATTCTAGTAGGGATGCAATCCACTTACATCTTTTTCCTTCAGGATCAGGCTGAGTCAAAGTTTCCTTTACAACATTGTTGGGAACATATGAAAGAACATGGGAGTGTAAAATATACATTCTAAACTCTTTCAAAGCCTTTACTAGGGAATAGGCCTGCTTCTCCATAATATTTTACTTAAGAGTGGAATCCCTCAAAGACATACTGAAAAAATAAATAGGCTTCCCCTGATTATAATTATTTTTTCTGCATTATCACTCCTACTATAGTGTGTTCTGAGGAAAAGGAAAAAATAATAAAACCCCTTGAAAAATCTAGACTAACCAAAACATGAGCTTTGGTTAGAGATACATTTACTTCATCAAAAGAATTCTTTGCATCTGTTGTCCATCTTATTTCATTGCCTTTCCTCAACATATTTGCGATATTTTTTATTTCATCCAGATTAGGAATAAATCTTCTTAAAAAATTTACCCTACCCAAAAAAGACTGTACCTCTTTTTTGCTCCTTGGAGTACTAATTTTTTGTATTGCAACCACTCTATTGGGGTCAATTCTGATACCATCCTTTGCAATTATGTGTCCCAACAATTTTCCTTCCTCCATAGAAAAATTAGACTTCTTTGGGTTGAGAGAGATCCCAAATTTTGCACTTTTCAAAAACTTGCTTCAAATGCTGCAAATGTTCACTATCAAAATTTGAATACACAGTTATATCATCTAAGCAAATGACAATGAAATTATCTTTCTCCTCAACAAATGCTATATAGATAGCCCTCTAGAAGGTTTCCCCTGCATTCATGAGTCCGAAGGGCATTTTAGAATACATGAAGGTGACCCATGGGGTTGTAAATGCTCTCTTTTCTTGGTCATTTGGGTGCACCATGATCTGGTTGTATCTAGAAAACCCATCCAACATTTACATTCTTTGGGAGCCTGCAATCCTTTGCAAGAAGTTATCCATTTTCGACAAGAGGTAATTATCCTTGAGAGAGACTCTGTTTGAATTTCTATAGTCTATGAAAAGCCTTATTTCTCCACTTTTCTTTTTAATAGGCACAATATTAGCTAGCCACTTGAAAAACCTCAAAGAAACAATTATTTTAGCAACAAACAATTTCCTTACCTCCTTCTCAATGAGTGGTAGCAAGAATGGATTGATCCTTATCAGTTTTTTTTCTGAAAGGTTTATGGTCTTCTTTAATTGGTATTGTGTGTTGAATTATGTTCTTGTCATACACTTTCAGATATTCATAACTCCAAGAAAACACATCAGAAAATTGCCTTATCAATTCAAGATATTTCTTCCTATTTCCAGGGGTCAGGGACTTGGACAACTTGACAAATTTAGGTTCTTTATCAGTCCCTATATTAAAGTCATCAACTTCAGATTCATTTGGAGTTACCCTGGGACTTTTAACCACATCATTATCATCAAAAAAAAATTCAATAGGTACGAGGCCTTTAGGAATTATATTGTTCTTCAATTGAATAATCTCTTTACCTGCTATTTCATTGACATAACCATCTGGGACTCAAACAGAAGCTGCATCTTCATCTTTATCATAAAAAAATTCCTCATCAATTTGGACATTTGCATACTCTTCTTCCATTTGAAGAAATCTGATAATTTGCTTGTCATTTTCAAATACCTGCCAGTATTTTACATTATCTGGAATGGTTGGCCTGTGCTTGACCTCAATTTCATATTTCTTGTTGGAATAAATTGGGATCTTGAAAACACTTGTTGATGTGGTAACAACATCTAAAATCGAACTTTGTTTCCTTGGCACCACTAAAATGTTATAGTAAAAAAAAAAAAATTCAAGCAAATCCAAGACTATATTCCTATAGGCCCACATTCTAGGATGCTTAGTTTGGTATATACCTTTGACTTGGTTGATTACAAGTTCATAGTATCCATGTACATATATCTTCTTTTCCCCCAAATCTTTCAAAGTGTTTAGACCTAGAATAAGAGCTTCATATTCAACCATGTTATTTGTGCAAACAAAAGCCAACTTATAGGAACCGAGTTTTGAATTAGAATAAGAATCATGAGGAATAATACAGACACCTGCCCATGCTCCCTCTTTGCTAACTGCTCCATCAAAGTTCATATTCCATATACCCTCATCTTCATTTATGTTATGTTCTAAAATTGATTCTTCCTGATGATCTTTAATATCATTCTAATCATCTTCCTCAAGACAAAAATCATTATAAAAATTTGTGGACCCAATATTAGTATCAGTTGAATAGATAGGATGGTTGTTGGGCTTATCTTTATTAATTGCCATGTATTTCAGTAAGACTTCCCTCTACAATATTCTATCTTTCCCAAAGACTGGAATTGTAGCATCATACATATCCATTTATAGAGTGCATTTGAGTTTAGCAGCCCATGACCTTGACAATAGAATTCCAAATTTAGGAGGAGTGTATGCAACAACTACATCTATGACCATACTTTTTGATGGAATCTAAGCTAAAGAAACAACAAGGTCTTTGATGGTGGTATCATAGCCCAACTAGGAGATGGTGTCCGCGACAGACTACCTACGATTGGGTGGAAATTGTTATCTTGGCTAATTGTTTGGGTCTGCAACATTCAAAAGATAAGTTGAAATTTTGTTCTGGATTATAAATCTTTTTTCTATTTTTGAAATATTAAGATTAATATTGTGTTCTTACCTATATCAATTATGCCTTTGGTTTTTGAAGAATTCTTGTAGAACACCATTGTGCAGTTTTTTTTGAATTCAAATGTTGAGTAAACATGTCTCTATGGAGGGTTAAAATAATAATTATGGTAAAAATTACAAACATGAATTTATGTTTGCTATTGTTTCCTATGAAAGTATAAATTAGAGTCGTGGTACTATTTTGATTCTTCTAGCTATGATCACTACTTCTACTTCTATAGAGTTTGGGTGCTTGTTATCTTCCTTTAGCTAATTCATATCATGTTCTTTGTCCCTACAATTTCAAGGATTAGTAAGAATTGGGTATTTCAAAACTTGATTGAACATGTTCTTTCTTTATGTTCACTTGCAGTATACACCATTATTGTTCTCAAAGATATTTTCCAGATATAATTATGAATGCATTGCATTCTGCCACCTGTCTATTTCCTTGTCGATTTGATTTAGAGTGGATTTGATTGGTGGTACCACCAAGTCTTTGTGATTTGTTTTTTACCATCTTGGAACTCTACCACAATAGTTAACTTGGTAGGCTTTGTTCAACGTTGAATGTTGTTTAAAAAGAGAGAGAGTGGGGATTGAGATTGTAGTGTCTACTTTAGAAAAAGGGTGTTGTATTAAGATTTCTAGATACAGATAGAGTTTAGAATGTGGATGGAGTTTAGAAAAACATAACCATGACCAATACATTTACAAGCCCTCTTATGGAGGAAGTGTTCTGTGAATTTGCTTAGTCAACTCATCCATTATGATTATTTTAAATTTGAGATATGTTTAGTTGTCCAAACCCTCATTGTAAGGGTTGCAACTTCATTCACCCTAACCCAACCATCTCCAATCTCCATATTTTTCCTTTGATTGGACTAAATTTGTGTTACTTGCATGTTTGAGATCTAGGGCACCCATAAATTTGTTCCAGGCTTGTTAGTTAAAAGTGCAATCACATGGGATATCCTGACCTCAATTTTATGTGAAGTGGTTTGTGTATTAGGTCTCAACCACCGCATAGATATATTTAGACATTAATGAAAAATGTGTTATCAGACTAGCTATTCAAAATATATTACTGAAAATTGTTCTTGACATTGATGCAATGTACATGTATCTTAAGGTGTTCAAACTAATAAGAAGTTTTAGAGCATGTGGGCAGAAGAATTTTTTTATTTTTCTAAGAGCACAATAAATATCATCTAGAAAGGTCAAGGGAGAGAGAGGTTCATTACTCTTTACATGCTACCTTTCCAATTCAAAAAACAAAATCCCCTACTGCATATTCTTTTTCTTTTAGCACCGTGTTTTACAAATAAGGACCTCAAACTTTGTGTTCAAGGAAGTTTATTGAGGGAGAATATAGAAGTACAAACATGTGGCAAGCCTATTGAGTCTTTTCTTGAAAAGGTTCTCTGCATGAACATCCTATGTTCATATTACTTCAAGGAATTATACAGGCTCAAGATCTACCATGCATTTATTGATGAGTTCTATAATCAAGTTGATCATGGAAAACCATGGATGACACAAAATTGTAGGGGTCCGTCTACAACATTCTGTCTTATCTGCAAGTATTTTACCATGAATTTGATAGTGAAGAAAATGCATGGGCTTCTCAAACATGAGGATTATCCATACATAATATGTATTGGTTTCTTGTACTTGCATTATGTTGTAGATCCTAAGACATTGTGGGGTTGGTTTGAGCCTTATGTTAAAGATGAAAAGGAATTTTCTCCATGATAAAATGGAAGGATGACCACAATGGGTGTTTATGTTCGTGATTTACTCTAGGCCAACGATTAATTCCACATATAAAAATAGATACTTGTTGATTAATTGGGTTGGTTGTCATTGATGTCAACCCTTGAAGAAAGTCTGGTAGTGAATTCCAGTAGCACAAAGGTTTGGGTAATGGAACCAAGTTTGTTTGATGTATAATGGTATGATTTTTGATATACTTGAAGGTAAGACTATTCTATATGGATAGTACATGTCATTCCATTTCTGGTGGTATGTGGAATGTCACATAACTCCTCACGGTTTGAGAGTTATGGCCTTACGAATTTGGAGGACTCTCATATGTTGGCTTGAAGCCCCAAAAGGTCAAAGAAGTCAAAGTGTTTGCAAAGAATAAATGATTTAAATAATAAAGTGAAGTGACAAAGTCAAAATGGATTATTTAAATAATAAAGTGAAGTGACAAAGTCAAAGAGGATTATTTAAATAATACAGTGAAGTGACAAAGTCAAAGAGGATTATTTAAGTAATAAAGTGAAGTGACAAAGTCAAAGAGGATTATTTAAATAATAAAGTGAAGTGACAAAGTCAATGAGGATTATTTAAATAATAAAGTAAATGGAGAACTTTCTAATTATGGAAAGTGGTTAGAAGTGGGTTATCCCTAAAATATGGAAATTGGATTAATATGGTTAAAAGGTAACCCCTTGAGGAAGCTACATGAAAGTATGAATAAGAGGCAAGACTCTCTCATTTTAATTACACTTGAGCATATTGAATATATACAGATGAATGAGGTAATCAAAGGATATCTAAGCTGAATTTCAGAGGGAAGGTGAAGTAAATAAGGTTGAAATTCAAGGGAGGATAAATTCTTTTGATGATGCTTTCTAAGGTATGTTATTTACAAGTCATCTCACTATTTTCACAATAATTTTTTTTCTAGAATGATTCAAACCATGAAATTGGGAGGCCATTAAGGAAACATATCCAAGTAGTTGTGGTACGAATTTCAGCTTGTGGGTCATTGTATTTTTGGAGTTACACTCCGTGGAAAATAGGGTTTTTTGTTAGTCCTGTAACTAGTCTAAAACGAGTGTTTCGGGTAAAAACATCATAGCTTATTCATAACAGATCCAAATTTAGTAAGAAGAAATGTGTTGGTTAGAGTACAGTCTGCAGTATTCTATGTAAAATTTTCATATCCATACAACAAATATTCCGTGCCGGGCACACTCTACAAGTTCACTCTTTAGAATAAGCCAAAATTCAACAAGGTATGCCATTTTTGCTATAACTCCTTTTCTGAGAGGTTCCAAGTAGTGACACCTAGATGAATTGCATAAAACACACTGAAGAACATTGTGTACTATTTTTAGATATTTATTCATTACAGGTACATAGTTATGATTATATCAAGTTAGGGTTGTTGACTAATCCAAAACTAGTCATATGAGACTAAAGTAAAGTTAGATGAAAATGTTAGTCTCTTGTCGTTAAATTTAAGGAAGGTTTGCAGGTTGAGATACAGGTTGGTGCATGGTTGATGCACTTGTTTATGGTACAACTTGATGACATGATGTTTGGTATAGTTTGGTTCATGGTTGATGCACTTGTTTATGATACAGGTTGATTATAGGTTGAGGTACAAGTTGATGCATGTTAGATACATGGTTTAGGTTATTGGTACAGGTTTATTGGTACAAGTTTACATCAGTATATCTCATAGTGATAGTGTGAAAGTGGTTCCATATTTCTACTTATACGTCAGGGCAGTTGTACGGGGCAAGGACATGTGGTTGTAGCCACCTTCTGGTTGTAGCTGGAAAACATAGGGGGTTGTAGCCTCCTTCTGGTTGTAGCCAAAGAATTGGGGAGTTGGAGCTTCCCTCGGGTTGTGGCCTGAGAAAATAGGGGGTTGTAGCCTCCTTCCAGTTGCAGCTGGAAAAAAAAGGAAGTTGGTGCTTCCAATGAATGTAATTCTTCAAGACATATAAGAAAAAACATTATGTGGTTTTCTCCCACTTTGGGTTTCCACGTAAAAACATTGGTGTTCTGTGTATGTGTATGATTGTTCATTTATTCATTGTTTATTTACTATGCAAATATTGGATGATAATGCTACATTGATATAACACTTGCATTATATGGTTAAAAAGGATTAGATTGCTCTATTACTGATTCACCCCCCTTCTCAATAATCCAACAATACTAATAATTAGGATGCATTAATATTTATGGGTTATTACACTACCCTCTCCTAATTCGAATTCCCCTCTTGCATGAGTGAATGAGTTAGAGTGAGGACCTTTTTCCCCACTTTTTTCTTGGTTCCTTGATGTTGGAAGTTGGTTATTGCAAAGTACGATTTAAGTTGGACTATAGGAGATAATCATGTGTAGTAATTAGCTCATTTCACTAGGCTCCTATATTCTTTAGCATAAACATTAGAATAAAATGGGAATGGGACAATCACATGGAAGAGGGTTGTGAATAGGGTATGGCACCATCATAAAGGATAGGTCAATCATCCCTTGGATCCCCTTACCTTTTCCTTCTCGTGGACTCATAGCCCTATCAATGTTTACCCCCCAATAAACCTTGGAACCTTTTTATTAATTTCAAAATGATCATGTTATAAGTATTTAAAATTGTCATGGTAAGTCTACCTAATGGCATGGATCAAAACATTGTAAAGAAAAACATAATTAAAACATATACGTAACCAAGTTCAAGACTTCCAAAGCGTCAAAAATGAGATATTCCATAGATCTTGTAGGGAACATTATTACACAATATTTATGTATATTCTTCCTTTTTATTAGAACAACTAGAATTAATTCAATGTTTTTTTAATCCTAAAAACTTAGGTGCCTCGAAGAATAATAACTTGGAAATGCCACCTTTTTTTATATGCTTCTAATAGCTACAACTTTCTAATAGCCCCCTCAATAATAATGTATTATTTACTAATGCTTTTCAAAATTGTTTATCTATAAACAAGTTCTCACTTGCACATCAATGTTGGCTTGGAAGGAAATACACATTAAACATTGAGGAAAGTGCCATGTGTATTGTAATGCATAAATTACCTATGAACGCAACAAATGAGTTTACACTAGTAGAAAAAATGATCGATCCAAAAACCTTTGTAGACATTCATTATAATTGTTACTCTCATCCATTATACTTATGTGTTTGTTTTCATTGCAAACTAATCTTGTGAGCATTAAATATAGCCTTAGTTACATAATTTTATAGTTCACCATGCTCAATGTGTGTTGAATGAGCTATAAATGTCCAATGACATGGAGGTTTCTTGGTCTTGAAGAATAATATGACTTTTTCAATGGCTTAATGGGTACCTAATTGGTCAGCAAAACAAAACGATAAAACCCAAATGAAAATTTATATGTGTCAGTTCCCATACCAACTTTTAGACATACCTTTAATTAAAATACCTAGGTAATCTTTTTCCAGCAAGAAAATTCCTCAATTATATTAATATATAATATGTTCTCATGACATGATTTACAATCCCAACAAAAGAGTCCACTGTCAAATGTATCTTTCGCCTATAGTGGTCTTTCGGCCAGCAAAAAGGTGAAAGATCATAAGTTGAAACCATAGATATAGGCATTGCTATAAATCGAAAGTTTACAAAAAGAGTATATTCCAAAGAACTAGTTTTCATATAAGCTCAAAATAAGTACAAAAGCATAAGATATTTCCTTCGCTCAGGCTGGGATGTCCACTGAGGTGTTGATGTTGTAGGACTTAAAAACGTTTTAGGATGTATGGCGGGCCCTCATGACCATCAACCCAATGATTGTATGTGATAATGCCAACTTTTTTTTGAAGTGTTGCCTTTGATAGAAGCTCTGTTGTTTTGTTGTGCTCACAATATATATGTTTGTAGATGAGCTTCTTGAAAGTGGGTTGTAGTAGTTTGATTTTTTCCTTCCAGACCATGAGAGAGATGGCTTGTAGCTTTCCCCTGTTGTTCAACCACTCAATAATAATTCTAGAATCCCAAAGAATATGAAGGACTTCGATATTTAATCTGGATGCCAAATGTAGTGTGTCCCAAGCACCCAATAATTTTGCCCTGGTGTTAGTACCCTGACCACAGTTGAAGGTCCATCTATAATATGAATTTTTAGTGATTTTGATCAGGCCTCCAACTCTGATTTGTGTGCCATTGGACCATGTTTCTCCATCAAATGACCCCATAGGTGTATCCTCTGTATCAAGAATCCTCATTTTTATTTGTAATGTCACTTTGCTTGGGTGTATGTCTTTCCAGTTTTTGTGCATACCAAGTGTTTTGTAGGCTACATAACTTGTGGATGGGTCCCATTTTCAAAGAATTTTTTGGTTCCTATCAAACCATATGAACCAACAGACCAGAGAAGGGAGATGTTTTTTTTTTTTTTTAACTAAAACAGTTATGTATATTATTGATTGGAAAATCCAGCTGGCTGGAGCCTTACATCCTTCACAAGAGCCTTCTACCTTCTACATTCTTTTACAAGCTGTTGTCCTTTTCATGGAATACATATTTTTACTGGGTCTCCACCGTTTACGCTGAGTTCTCCTTGGGCCAAGAGGCAACCTTCGTTGGTTAGTTTGTCTGCTTCTTTGTTTAAGTCTATGAGTATATGGTAGCAGTTGAAGGAGGTGAAGTCTTTAAGAATGTGTCTTAACCTTTGCAGATTCTTGTTTAGGCCAACGTCTTTAAACTGTCCTCTTGAGTGAATCATTTTGATCAAGATCTCGGAGTCTCCAAACGCTTGTAGCTCCCGGTGTCCTCTTTCCTTGGCTATTTGGCAGACTTTTATCAAACTCAGGATTTCTGCTTGGTTGTTGGTTCGCTGTCCGAGACCCCAACAAAAGGTTTCTAGTATTTTCCCTTCGTTGGAGTAAATGATTCCTCCAGCCCCCGCTGTCCCAGGGTTTCCTTTGGAGGCGCCATCGAAGAAGACTGAAGTTGTGCCTTGTTTCTGCCACCAACTCTGGAATATGTCGTGATTGTCTCTTAGCCTCCATTATGTTTCAAGATGGGATTTTTCAGTGCTATGGATCTGAAGGTTCAACATGGAGGCGCCGAGCCACTTCTTTTCTTCCTGCTGCAACGAGGTGTCAGTTTTGTGGTTTTGGGAGCTCAGAGTTTCTAGGAGGAGGCATTTTTCTTTCGTTGCTACCATGTTGGGGGTCCACTCTATGTTGTTGAAAATTTGCTCATTCCTTGCTAGCCATAGCTTCCAGCACACGTACTTGGGGATGGAGATCCAGATTCTGGCCCATAATGTTTTCAAGGAGAGCGATGGGTAACTATCCTTCCAAGTTTCAAATAGATCCACTACTGAGATGTTGGTGGGGGCAGCGACCTTGAGGCCATGGAGGATAAGTTGCCAGACTTTGTTTGCGAAGTGGCAGCCTACAAATAAGTGATCCAAGGTTTCCATGGCTTCTCTGCATAAAGAGAATCTGTGTGGACCGGCAATATTTCTTTTCGATAAATTTTCACCAGTCAAAATTTTTCTGTGCATTAGTGTCCAGAAGAAGAAATTTACCTTCGGGATCACCATTGAGTCCCATACGTCCAACCAAAACCTTGCCGAGAGTGGTCTATTTTTCTGTTGCTGTAGCAGAGCGTAGCCTTTAGCTGCTGAGTATGTTCCTGTGGGTCCCCAACCCCAGGTATCTTTTTATGTCATATGCACAGGAGTTTCCTCTCGAAGCTCTGCTTTGAGCATTTCAAGTTGCTGGAGGAGACGCTCTGGGACATTGCCGAATTACCACTCTGCCCAGAGGCCATCTTCATCCCACTTTGATATATCATAGATTCTCTGCATACCTCTGCGCTCAAGAAAATCGTGAATTTCCATCAAGCCGACATTTAATGCAAGAGGCGGATTCCCCATTATCCTATCTGTCCAGAGGTTGGTTCGTTTGCCATTGCCAGGGACGCGGTACAGATTTTGGATGAAAAATCGCTCCCCTTTGATGCACAATTGCCATACAATCGTGGTCTTCCTGCTCGTGGCGTTTTGAAGGTTTATGATTTGGGCATTTGGAATGTATCTGTGTATAAACGTTTTGTTGACAGGATGAGTGGGGTCGTTGTGCATCTTCCACAAGATTTTGCAACCAAAAGCTGTGTTTGCAAGAGCTGGATCATGAATCTACAGCCCACCTTCTCTCAGAGGCTGCTTGGCTGTCTCCCAACTGACCAAGTGAAACTTTCTTTGATTCCCTTTCCCACCATGCCACGGGAAATCTCTCAGCAGTTTATTGATCTGCCCAGCTATCGAATTGGGTGCCAGGAGATAGGACGTTTGATAGATCGGCAGTGAGGAGATGACTGCTTTTATCAGGGTTAATTTGCCTCCATGGGTGAGCCAATATCCTCCCCAGGCTTCAATTTTTCCTTTGATTTTTTCTAAGACTCCTCCCCACAGGCTGACTCTGTTTGTACCCAATGTTAAAGGCATCCCAAGATATTGTATCTTTTCCCATTTGGAGTGCCCTTTGAACCCCAAGGTGCTTGCTATCTTCTGAATTTCGTGTTCTGCAACATTCCAACTGTAGACAACACTTTTCCTTTCACTTATCAGAGCTCTAGACACCTTGCAGTACGCTTGAAGAGTGCCCTTGAATGCAGAGGCTACTCTGTTTGAGGATCCTCCTAGCATGAGAGAATCGTCCGCGAACAGAGCATGGTTTATAGGCTTAAGATTCTTCGTTATTCGCAAGCCTGGGGCTGCCCCTATTATCCTTTCCTGTTCCAACTTCCTGCTGAGGGTATCCGCCATTATTATGTACATAAATGGAGAGAGGGGGCATCCTTGCCTCAACCCCCTCGTAGATTTGAAGAAATTTGTTGGTCTCCCGTTTACCAAGGGGGCAATCCATGGGCTGTGAGTACAGGCTTGTATCAGTTTTACAAACTCGGGATCAAATACGAAAGAAAGAAGCACTTGATACAGGAAGGACAACTTTACTCTGTCGAAGGCATTTGCCATGTCTAGCTTAATCAGCATGCCTTTCTCTTTTCTGAGGTTGCTAGAGTGCATAGCTTCCTGAACTTGGATTACATTGTCCAAGATATGTCTCCCTTTGACTAATCCTCCTTGCGATTCTGAGATGAGCTTGCCCAGCAGAGGTTTTATTCTGTTTGCAAGGAGTTTTGCAATAATCTTATAAGAGGCATTACATAAGGAAATTGGCCTGAATCTGTCAAAGGAGGCAGGGTTTGTTTCTTTCAGAATTAGTGCTAGGAAAGTAGAATTGGTGCTGCCTCCTATTTTTGATTTTTGCAGAACTCCTTTTATCATTCTGATGAGGTCAGATTTGATTATGTTCCAGCAGATCCTGTAAAAATGGATAGTGAACCCATCTGGACCTGGGACTTTGTCAGGATCCATGGACCAAATGATTTTGCTAAGTTCTTCTTCGCTGGTTGGGCTCAGTAATGCTATGTTATCTTCTTTTGTGACTAGGGTCAGGATGTTCATGAGGAATTCTTTACAGCCTTCTTCATTGTCATCGTTCTCTTTGTTGTAAAGTTGATGGAAGTGTGAGACAACAACGACCTTTATTTGATCTATTCCTTTGCAAAGCTTCCTGTCGTTGGTTGTGATCTCGGAGATGTGGTTCCTGGAGAGGCGGGCTTTAAATTGACGGTGGAAGTAGGATGTATTTCTGTCACCAGCTTCTAGCCAAAGGCTACGGGGTTTTAGTCTCCAGTATTCTTCTTCATTTCTGAAGGAGCGGTAAGTTCTGCATTGGGCTGCTTGCTCCTTTTCCAAATTTGTTCTGGCAATGTCCACTGTTTCCATTTCATTTTGTAGCTGTCCCAGCTGCTGCACTAACTCCTTTCTTTGGGTATTGGGATTGCTTTCCATAAATTTGCTCCATTCCTTGAGGGCGTTTTTTGTTATTTTTAGTTTTTGTTCCCAGACAAAGTTGGGAGAGCCAGTAACTGGGGTAGACCATGCCCATTGGACCGTCTCTGCGAACCCACTCTTTATTTTCCACAATGGATTGAATTTGAACGGGATTGGGCCTAGTTTTTCTTCTTCCTCTAGCAGAAGCAGGATGGGTTTGTGGTCCGAGGTGAGCTTGGGGAGGATGGCAGTGGAAATCAACTTCCTTTCCAACAGCAAAGTGCTTTGGACCAGAAACCTGTCCAATCTGGCAGAAATGTGTTCCTCCCTTGTCCTGTTATTGGTCCAAGTGTACAACCCTTTGCGTGGTTTAAAATCCATTAGGTCCCACTGTTGTATTATGTCTTCTACTACAAAAATCATTTGGTCCCTGCTGGACCTTCCTCCCCTCTTTTCTTTTCCATTCATGATTAGGTTAAGGTCTCCGGCTATGATTATGTTGTTTGGGGAATTTTTCTCTAGAAACTCGTTTAAAGTTTTCCAACATTCTTTCTTTTCAGAGTGCAAAGTCGGAACATATAAATTGAATAATGCGATAGTTAACTTACTTTCTATGTGCTTCAGCTCTGTAAAGCTCCAATGTTGAGTGTTGTAGGAGTTGACAAGACTGAACTGTTCTGCCTTCCACAGTGTTGCTATACCTCTCGAGGAGCCCCTTGCGCTGATTGCTTTCCCTGTGTTTTTCTGCCATTTGTTTTTGCTGATCTTAGAAGGGCTTCCCCTTCGATTTTTGTCTCTTGGAGCATGAGGATATCTGTTGGTTCCACTTTCATCAGATCCTTGACCGCTTCAATTTTCACCAGGTTCCCCAGTCCTCTGCAATTCCAAGAGACGATTTTCATTACTTGTTGTTGGGGGTAGATGGGCCTCCTCCTTTTAGAGACCTTATTCTTGTGTTTCTGCCGATTGACATTTCTATGGTGGGTTGGCTTCCTTGGGTCTTTTTTCTTTCTGCCTCTTCCTCCCTTGCTTCTTTGCGAGATTTCCTTCCTGCTCTTTTAACTGGCCTTTCTAGGATCTCGTCCTCCGAGGAGCTTGATGGATCTAATGCTTTCTTTCTGGCTATGTCAGCATATGATGGAGAGGGGGCTACTTCCAGGGTTCCTGACATTTTCCCAAGTGCCCCTGTATCTTTCCCATTTGGAGGGGGACTTGGTTGTGTCCTGCTATCCATGATTTCTGGTTCTTCTATGTCATTGTTGGGCTTTTCTGATTGAGGTCCTGCTTGCGGCGGAGGGTTGGAACCCCCGTCAATTTTCTCTTGCTCTAGTTGCCCGGGGTTGCCATTCTTCGTTTCTCCTTTGGTTCTAGATTTTGCTGTCCCTATTTTCTGGACTGTGATCCACTGATTTGCTTTCGCGTTTTCACTTTCTTCTGCATTCTTTTTTTTGCAGTGCCTTGCGAAGTGGCCATAGCCGTGGCAGTGCCGGCATTTGAAGGGTAGTTGCTCATAGTCTAGCACCTGAATATGCGTCCAGTCTGTAGCCGTGAGTTTAATTGCCTCTAGTAATCCCACTTCCAGATCAACCTCCACGCAGATCCGTGCGCATGAGTACTGGTCTTTTCTCGTTTCTTGATCTATGTACCTTCCGAGCGTGTTACCGATTTCATGCAATGATTTTTTATTCCAGCAGTGTAAAGGAAGATGAGGTAGACAAACCCACACTGGGACGGCAGAGGGAACATCCTGAGCTGGATCGAAATTCGAGGTCCATTTGTTCAAGTATAACCCCTGTGGCCCCTAGAAGTACGGGCCGTTTCTGAAGATGAGGTTTTTATCTTCAAGGTTTTCGAAGATGAATACAAAGTATCCTTTCCCTACAAAATGACTCTTTATTCCTTCTGATATGAGCGGGCTCCAGTTCCTCTGCACCCAAGCTTCGACGGATTTGGGAGAGGGCCAGAGCCTGGTAAATTTCCCGATGAGTCCTCTGTCTGCTAAGTTGACTGTTGTTCTGCAAGTTTCTTCCAGAGGCAATTCAATGCTGGGGATGCAATCCAATTTCTTCACAAATTTCTGTTGTGTTGCTGATGGCGGTCTCTTGGAGGCTTCGGCGACCAGCTTCCTGAAGGCATCCAGTTCTGGCAAAGGGGGAGGGGTAGGGACGACGCCCCCACCAGTGTCCATGGCTGGGGAGGCCCTGATCGCTGCACTGTGCACGTGCTAGGTCGCGTCCTCATGCCCCTGCGTGCACTGATTCAGAGAGAGGGTTTTTTATCTTAAGTGTGAATCTAATAAGCATCAAGCGGGATAAAGAAAATAGGGAGATGTTTTAAGTTGTGCTCCCTTGTTGACCCATAATCATAGCAGGCAGGTAGTGTAGTTCCATCCCAAACAATGCTTAGATTTTGATCAAGTATAATTTTGTCCCACACCTGTCGAGTAAAGGGACACTTAATAAACATTTGCATCACTAAAGAACAATTGACATATGTTGGGTCCAACCCAACCCTTTCTTTGAAGATTATCCCAAGTGTTTAATTTTTTTTCTATCAAAATCCAGGTGAACAACTTAATCTTGTGTGCAATGTTCTAGGACCATACATTTTTCCTCCATCAAATAATATTTAGTTGTCATAGAGTATTTGTAATGGCTGTGTAGAAATATTTTACAGTTAAGAGTCTCGATCTGTCGCCCCCTGACCACATCAGCTGATCTTCGGTGTCTTGAAGTTGTATGCCCGAGCGTGATATTTCCTTACAGTAATTATCCCAAATTGATGTGTGCTCTGCAGAGAGGTCAAGCCGACGGTAGTAATCCATCTGTCTTATAGGATTTTGGATCTGGTGCTTCCTCTAGCTTGAAAGAGGTACCTAATATTTTTTGAATTTAGATGTGTGATCAACTGTGGAGGGAGATAGGAGGACTTGTCCATACCTATGATGCAATCCCTACCAAGAATAATTGAGTGTCCTGAGCCTAGCTTCCAACATAGCCACTGTGTTATCCATTTGGTCGAATTTACCAGGTTTCTCCAGATCCATGAGGCTGCCTTGGTAGTGTGAGTCGCAGTCTGAAGCCAAGTAGCTACTAATACATGGGGAAGATATTTGTCTTTAATGACAGAGTGTCAAATGCCCGGTTTTGTCAACACACGCCAAAGAGAGTTGGCCACCAATGCTTTGATGAAATGGAAGATGTTTATGATCCCCCATCCTCCCTTGTTTTTTGGTTTGGCCAAGGATTCCTAGTTGCAGAGGTGTTTGCGAGAATGATCAGTGCTGCCCAACCAGAGGAAATTATAGGTTAATTTCTAAATATTATCAATAACTGTGGTTGGTATGGCTGCGAGGGCCATCCAATAAACTGGTTTTCCTTCTAAGACAACTTTAATGAAAGTGAACTGACCTCCTAAGGAGATCCATCTATTGCACCAATGTCCAATTTTTGTCTTGACTTTTGCTATGAGCCAGTTCCAGTCCATGGTCTTATAGGAATTGACTTTAATATTATATCCAAGATATTTAAAACCAACAGAAATATGAACAAAGTTATAAGTGAAGAGTCCTTTCAGTTGTTCCAAAGCTTGTTCGTGCAGATTTGCATAGTGGAAAGTCGATTTTGTCCAATTAATCATCAAGCCCGTAGCGTTGCAGAAAGTATTCAAAAATTCTTTAATTTCCCTCCATTCCTGTAGAGTGTCATTGGTCATGATAAGAACATCATCGACGAATAGGAGGTGTAAAAACTTGATAATCCTGGACACTTTAATTCCAGTCATCTTTCCTTCTTCTTGACCTTTTTTGAGAAGCAGACTTAATGCTTCCATAACCAGAATGAATAGAGTGGTGAGAGAGGGCAACCCTGGCTCCACCCTTTGCCACTATGAAAGAAAGTGGAAGATTCCCCATTTACCAAAACAACAAAGTTTTCACTTACCATGCAGCTCATGATCCACTTGATCTTGGATTGACTAAATCCTGATTGTGTAAGAATCAATCTAAAAAAATACCAGTCAATGCAATCGAATGCCTTCTTGAGGTCCAACTTTAGGATAAGAGCCTTTGAGTTTTTAGTTTTTATGTTTTGCAAGCACTCCTGGGCAGTGCCAATGGAGTCTAGAATCTGTTGACCCTTTAAGAACCCTAGTTGTTCATTCGATAGTGTCCTTGAGAGAATGGATTTTATCCTGGTAGCTATAATTTTTTAGATTAGTTTATAGCACATATTGCAGAGTGTTATCGGTTTGTAGTTGCCAAAGGTGGTGGGGTTATTTTCTTTAGGAATAAGTGTAAGCAAAGTGGAGTTTAGTGCACCAGTCACCTTTTCACTGAATCTGGTGTCTTCCACTAGCTCTAGGAGGTTTGGTCCAACTAAATCAAAGAAACGTAGATAGAATTCTACAGCCCAGCCATCGGGGCCTGGGCTTTTATCCTTGGAAAAATATTTTAATGCTTCCAAAACCTCTTGTAGCGAGCAAGGGATATCTAAAAGAAAAGAATTATCTGATGTAACTGATCTAGGAAAAATTCTGGCCACTGCGACTGGATCCTGTAAATTAATATGTGGTGTCGCCTCATAGAAAGTTTTAAAGAAGTTTGATGTTCCAGTCTTTAAGTCTTGTTGTCCACTGTGGAGAGTACCAACTTCATCTACTATCTCCCAAATGTGTTTTTTGTTCCTGCATGAGCTCGTGAAATGGTGGAAGAATTTAGTGTTAAGGTCTCCTCACTTTATCCAGTTGGCTCTGCTTCGTTGCCTCCAGAGTGCTTCTTCTGAGAGTAGTAGTATGATCTTCTCAAATTCTAGACAATTCAAGTTTTGATACATGTCCCCGTTGTCCCCAGCCTGCGCACCTACTAGTAGGAGAGCATGTATCTCAAGCTCAAGGTCTTGGAGTCTTCAAAGATTTTGTTTTCTGTGGGAAGTTGCCCAAAGTTTGATGTGGGCTTTTAGAAATTTTAACTTTCAGACAAGTCGTTGTTGGTTTCGTGGCTCCATCAAGAATGAGGGATCTTTCCAAACATCATTGACAATTGTATTGAATTCTTCCTCAAAGAGCCAACTCAAATTCAATTTAAAGGGGTACATAATCCGAAGAGCATGCGAGTCAAATTGCAAGAGGATTAGAGCATGATCCAACAGATAGGGATATTCCACCCAGGATCTGATCCTACCCTCGGAGGAGACAAGGTGTTCAGTGATAAGAAACTGATCTAGTCTCTTAGAAATGGATTATGAACCCGCACGTCCATTGCACCAAGTAGGGACCAAAACGTCTGGAGTATAGTCTACCAGATCGTGTGCTTGAAACAATGATTTGAGGTAATCAGCCAGAGAGTCCAGTGTGGCGGAGGCCCCCCACACTTCCCTCGTAGTTGTTGTTAAGTTCATATCACCTGCTCAAATTAAATTTGCAAGATCAAGCAAGCCCCGAGCCTCCACCTTGTCCCAGAATAACTTTCTATCAGTACAAGGACCATATAAATTGAGTAAGTTGATTTGTTGGTTGTTCCATCAGCTAGTACTTGCCATTAGGATGCCACTGCAACATAGATAGGGAGTTAAGTCAAACTTTGTAGGATCCCAGGAAACAACCAATCCCCCAGAGGTACCAAGAGAATTTACAAAACAAGTGTGCCAGTTGGAGCGAAACTTGTTCAAGAATGTTTTGACCTTTTGACTATCGGCCAAAGTTTCCTGTAGGAAAATAATGNGATATTGAGGGAGAGCAAGATCATGGCTTGGTTCTTGCTAGGGATTTCATGCCTCTAAGCGCCCCAATATCGGAATGTGGTGGAATAAAATCAACAAGTAGTGTAGCAGGTGGGCCCTCCTTTCGATGGGCACTTCTTGTTTTAATCGAAGAATGTTCAAAGCCTATCCCTCTTGACCAGGTGTAATCTATTTCAGAGGTCAAACCTGAGATCTCAGAGGATCTCGAGCCCGCACTCGAAGCGTGTGTTTTGTGTACATACTTCCCTAGGAAGGTAGGGAGAGGTATGGAGGACAATGCTTATTTATAGGATAGGATCAAAGTGTCCAACACTACGCCAAGTGTACTGTCCCCAGGCTCGGATTCGCTGAGACACGGGATGCAAAAATCCTCCACCTATTTAGTGGACATGGCACCAAGACTCTTGGTCTCCAAGGGAAGTGTTGATGAGAAAAAAGTAGGAGGGGAATCACGTGCTACCAATGGACAATAAGATTCTTTGGGATAACAAAATCAGGCAAGGGAAAGGTCTGAGTCCCACCATGTGAGCAGGTATTTGTAAGGCTATCAGGTGCCACAGGTTAAACAGAATCAAGCAATGGGTGGGTCGATGTCCCTCCATGTGAGAAAGAATCTGTAAGAGAAGGAAGTGCACCAGTGAGATCTCGAGTTGTGTCTCCCCAAGGTATAAAAGAAGTACTTGAATCCAAAAAGGTGGAGCTGTCCAAAAGTTTTTTTTTTCCTAGGTAACCTACAAGAGCGAATAGTGATATGAAGAATCTTAGCTATAAGATAAAGTTCATGAATATTTTATTTGCAACATATCCTCTCTTAGTTCTTGACATATATAAGTTACTGGTTTATTTCTTATATATTATTCCATTATGAGTAGACTCTTTTCGACATAAATATGCATCTTTAGTGGCATAAATTAAGTTATACTAATATTCACATTAAAAAATGAAAATGAAATTTTTGGATGAATGATCCATTTCCATAAATACATTAAAAAAAAAGGTTTACATTATTATTTCCTTGAAGAGGGTAATACTTGCAATATTAAAATAGTGTTGTAAGCTAATGATGTGGCTTTCCATCCTCCATGCAAAATAGACCATCTATTTCAAACAACTTCCATATTCAATCAATTTCTCTATCGTTATATTTTTGAGTTTATATACTTTGTATAATATTTAAATAACAATGTTGGTGGTCTAACTAAAATAAGCCCATAATATAATCAACAATAACAAGTGTTACATTATAAATGAAAGGTTTTGGTTAGTTGTTTTACTAAATGCAGGGCACTCAGATTCTACAAAAATAATCACTTAAATCTACGAGTTCAACAATTTCTCCCCGGATTTGGGGCAAATATCCCCTAAAAAAATCTTCATTTAGTAAAATCTTTAACCTATGACTAAATGAAAACATGCATCTTCACAATTAAATGCTTTGTCAAAATTGATACATCGTCTTTAAATCAATATTTTTTTGGCATATTTATTTTTCATAGTTATGTACTACAGATATAAACTAGCAACAACCACATTCAGTAAAAAGTGGTTGGTATACGCTGATCGACGTCATTTTCCATTTTTTTAAATTAATGGCGTCGATCCGCGTATATCAACCACTTTTTACTCAATGTGGTTGTTGCTAGTTACGTCGATAAGTGTCCCCCCTATTGGAATCGGTGGATTAATCAACCTTTTAATCATAAATTTCAATCTTAGGGTTGGCAATTTAAGATGCTGGCATATTCTTCGTCGTCCTCTCTAATCAATGGATGAGATTATGATAAATTAACTTCCGCTCATTTATAAAGACGTACGTTTATGTGATTACTTTTTCACATTTACTAAATAAGATTAAAAAATTACTTGCTCACCACCACCAGATTGCCACGTTCAGTGATTAAGAGATAATCTATTAAGCTACCCATGATTTACTAAATTATTGTTACTGGGCAGATAGGTATGGTCGCGTGGGCGTTGGATGCCAATTAAAAAGTTTTACGCGCAGTCATTTTCTACCAGTACAGATGTTTATGGCCGCGTGGATGTGAAGTAAAGATTTTCAACCTCGAGCCTCCCCTCCCCACGCGTTTGAAGTGTTGGCCACGATTTCCATGGAGAATATGAAACAATTACGAGTGCGCATCAACAAAGGAGCGAGTGCGCATCAAGGCTCTTGTTCTTTTATGCCTTTGCGGCCGCCGCTATTTTTTTACGATCCCCATTCTTAAGCTTAAATTAATCAATATTTTGCATTAATTGTATTTGTATTTGTGCAGGACATGTTCGTCAGTGGGGTGCAACGACATCAACAAATTTATGATTCTTTATTTATTATCGATAAATAGTTTTATTTAGGAGAGAATAAAATTGATTTCATATTTAAATTGCTTTCCTATTTAAATTGCTTAACGTTTCGATCCACAAGCTGCTATTATCATGTACCAGTCAAGCCATTTAAATATGAAGGCAATTTCACTCTCTCAAATACTTTACTGCTAAAGAACAATGAATAATGTGAGTGGTTTAATTTTTACAGAAAGTATTAAATGGTTTTCCTTTTCAAATTTTAAGGCATTTAATCAAGATATTGAACTATATATATAACGTTGGAATTTAATTTTTTAATGCACA
>ML790725.1:247721-266761 GCA_009831015.1 Picea engelmannii | reverse complement strand
CTTTTGATTGAACAGTTTGGTTTGGTTTCCTTTCCATTTATATAAAACTATGCTATTGATTTTTCTTTTGTTAATGCGCACTTGCATGTTTGCCACAGTGAAATATTTAGGGATACGAATTATGCTGTTATAAACTTCACAACGCCAACGGCGGCGGAAAGATTTTGGTTACTTTGGGTCTCTCATTAGTGGACTGGCTTTCCGAACATTGTATTCGATGGTAATTCACCATATTTGGTTACTCATTTTTGGTTCAGTGATGGATGTTCGAGAGCTGAACGATGGCTATTGTTATGCCTCGATAGGACATCAACGAGATGAGGTAAATTTTACAGATCTTTCCTCCATCATCGTTCTTCTTCCATCCTCGCGATGGCGGAAGAGGCAACCCAATTCCTTAATATCAACCTGGTCGATTCTTTTGAGACGTCCAGACGTGGCAATGGTTTCCATATCGATTATTGAGTCACTACCTGATAATTTGATGAAATAATCCGTATGCATTCCACTTATATGAATTACCAGGCAAATCCCAACTGTTTTGTTTTAATAAACTCAGTAGTAAAATTTGTAAAATGATTTTACCAATATCGATTCCAAGTCAATGAATGCATATTATAATTTCATTTCATTTAATACTCTTTTCACATTTAGAGTCCTCCAAAACTTTTCTCTGGAATTTATTGATCATTTCATTTACTTTTTAAAAAGTATATAAAATATCTGTGAGTTTGATGTGTAGTCCAACTCACTATCATCCTCCAAACCTTTTCTCTGGATTTGATTGATCATTTCATTTACTTTTTAAAAAGTATATAAAATATTTGTGAGTTTGATGTGTAGTCCAACTCACTATCATAAGTTATCAATTTCTACACTTAAATAAACCATATATCTATCATAACTCTTTAAAATCTATATTCTAAATTTAAATTAACAATAATAATATTGTTTATATTATATATATACATATACACAACTTGACTGGACTTAATGGTTAAGAACATATGTTCCTCCTACCTTAAAAAAAGTGGAGAAATATCACATCTCTAGTCACCACAATACTCATGTGATCCTTTAACATTTCCTTTTGATCATTTTATTTTATTCTCATAGTGTCCTTTAACCTTTTAAAACTCAAGTTTTAAGTGAGTGAAGGTAGGTGAGTTGTCTTGAATAGTTGCATTATAAAATGTTCTTATTTAACTTAACAAACATCCTATCAATGAATTATGACTATAACTAAGGTCATCCTTTGAAATTTCCATATTTCATTCTCTTAGAATTTTGATTACATTTGATTATAATGGATACAATTCAACTTAGGAGTTTCCTCTTATAATTTTGATTGCATTTGATGTATAAGAATTTGGATATATTTTGAAGCCCCAATGATGATATAAAGGTTTATGGTGGAAGACCTTGATGACATTTTCTAAATGACAATATTGTGGCTCTCATTTTTTTACTAGCCATTTTTTTCCCATCTCACGTTTTTCACATCTATTAAATGTTTTCACGTGTACAAACATCCTTTATAAAATGTTCTTATTTAACTTAGCAAACATCTTATCAATGAATTGTGACTATAAATAAAGTCATCCTTTAAAATTTCTACATTTCTTCCTCTTAGAATTTTTATTACATTTGATTACAATGGATAGAGTTCAAATTAGGAGTTTCCCCTTAAAATTTTGATTGAATTTGATGTATAAGCATTTGGATATATTTTGAAGCCCCAATGATGATATTCTACATAGATAATTAGATAAATTGATTCTTACTACATTTTTTTTTATATAAAATTCACAATTATAATTAAATTTAGTATTTTTCCAATCGTAATATGACAAACATTTCCTCACATTGAAATGTGACAGACATATCCTGACATCACAGTGTGACAAACATTTGCAAATATCGCAATATGTCAAACATAGTAACGTTGCAATCGATCAAACATAGTAAATTCACTATGTCGCAAACATATATGGGTATCGCAATGTGATGAACATATATGAAAGTCACAATCTGACAAACATTTCCAAACGTCACAATGTGTCGATCATAGTGACGTTGAAATCTACCAAACACAGTAACATCACAATGTGACGAACATATAGGGATATTGAAATCTCATGAACATTTATGGTCGTAATTTGATGAACATAGATTTTTTATAACAATTTGACAAACATAGATGGACATCGCAATGTAACAAACATAGGTATATCATCGCAACACGGGAAATATATCTTCACGTTACAATGTGGTGCACACGTCATGACGTCACATTATGATAGGCATTTCTAAATGTTCCAAAGGGACAAACACAACACATCATCGCAATGTGATGTACGCAACCCAGTGTGCCAATGTGACAAACATAAAACAATATTGAAATGAGAGAAACATTTCCCGACGTCGCAATGTCACGAACATAACCCACTTTCGAACTCTGACAAACCTATTCCAACAGCATAATCTGAGAAACAAAAACCCTTAATCATAATGTGAGAAACAAACATTTCCTAACGTCACAATGTGACAAACATTTCCTAATGTCGCATTGTGACAAACATTTCCTAACATCGCAAAGTGACAAACATTTCCTAACGTCGCATTGTGACAAACATTTCCTAACATCGGAAAGTGACAAACATTTCCTAACGTTGCAATGTATCAAACATAGTAATGTTGCAATCTATCAAACATAGTAATGTCACAATAAGGGACAAACATATAACGTTGCAATGCGATGAACATATTAACGTCACAATCTCACAAACATAGTAATGTTGAAATCTACCAAACATACTAACGTCACAATTTGATGAACATAGGCATGTCATTGTAATGAGATGAACATCAACAAACGTCATAATGTGTCACACATCGCCCTATCATCACAATATTGCGAACATTTCCTTACATTTTATTGTGACACACATATGTCGATGTCAGAATGCAAGAAACATTTCCAAATGTCACAATCTATTGAACATAGTGACGTTGCGATCGACAAAACATAGTAACATCAGAATGTGAAAAACATATATGGTTGTCGTAATGTGACAAAAATATACGGAAGTCGAAATGTGATAAATATTTCCAAATGTTGCAATATGTCAATTATAGTAACGTTGCAATCTACCAAACATAATAACCTCGCAAGGTAATGAACCTATGCATACATTGCAATGTGACAGACATTTATGGACGTCCCAATCTGATGAACATAGCCTTGTTGTAGCAATGTGATGAACATGGGCCTATCATCCCAATGCAACGAATATATCTTCACGTTGCAATGTTGTGCACATATCCTGATGTTGCATTGTGATAGGCATTTCCAAAAGTTGCAATGGGTTGAACACAACCATTGTCACAATGTGATGTACACAACCCATTGTGCCAATGTGACAAACATAGACTAATTTTGCAATGACACGAACATTTCTTGATGTCGCAATGTGACGAACATAACCCATGACAAACCTATTCCAACACCATAATGTGAGAAACAAAAACCCATTAATTAAGTAATTAAAATTAATTGATATATTAAGTAAATGTTTGTTTCCATTAATTAATTATTAATTAATGGAAAGTAGTTGCTGCTATTTATTAATTAAAGTAGTTGTTGCTATTTATTAATTATATATTCCATTGCAGTGGCAATCAATTCTTGTGGTCTCATTAACTCATGCACAGATTGCTAAATCATCAGCAATGACGTGGAATCGAGAGAGACGCGGAAAATGGTTTATTTCTTCAAATACATCTGAACATTGTTCTTCATCCATTCACCGGCAGTTTCTATCAGAACAATATGGCCGGAGCTCTGCAGGACTCCCAGCCAACTTTCAAAAGGATAGAAAACAGCGTGTTTCAGTGTAAGAGAATCCGTCCTTTCTACCGTGGACGCGGTGATTTTCCGAAAACCCAGAGTACGTTGAACGTAGTCATGATTGCACAGATAATTCAGCGATAAAGGAGATGAAGAGAGCACTTCGCAGTTGAAGGGACGGCGATTGGTGAGTCGAAAGTAGCTCGGGATTCTTCTTAATCCATTCATCGGCAGTTCCTATGTTCCCAGGACAATGGATTTTCACAGATGCTCATGCTGAAAGAGGTGTCCAGTATGATCATTCAGAAGATGAAAAATCAGGAGAAAGTGGAGAGGATGACGGCGGCCGTACAGATCCTACTCACATAGAAAGTGTCGATGCATGGATTAAGAGGACTCCTCAATGAGTTCGACTGATCCGTAGGCATCCCCTCAATTGCGTGATGAAGTGCTTCATCACCCCCTTTATTGCTGCTTTATGTGCGCAATCATATCTAGGATGGCGCACAACGGAACCCCATAGTCCACGACTCCACGGCATATACTATCCAACAACCCATTGAATGCAGCAACCTAATGAGTTCATTGGATAAAGAAAAAATTTCTGACAATGATTCGGATGGGCAAGCAATATACAACCGGCTGATCAGCCTTGAATGCTGTGGGTAGTATATACATTGTTGGATATATTTTATGTATATACAGGTTTAGTGAGTTTGAGGTTTCACTTCATAGTTCATTTGTAATAAATTCTAGGTGTTTAGTTTATTATAGTGTGTCACTAACCTACGTGTCACACTGAAGAGGGATTGGGAAAAGATTTGTTGGAGGATTAAATATAATAATAAGCAAAATTTAATTAGTTTCAGATTCTTAATTCTTAAAATTTAATTAGTCCATACTCCTAGTTCACTTAAAGTGTTAATAGTTAATTGAATATCCATTTTTATATATAACACAAGACAATTTGACATTCAGGTAAAACCTAAAATGACTAACATGAAAAACAAATGATAGTCGTCAAAATTTCGCTTGACAAGTAAAATAAATTTGAAATTCCAACCCTGTATATATACATACAGTTTGCCCCAACATTCAATACTATGTAACAGGTTGCATATTGCTCTCCACACATGCAACTAATGTCTGACCTGCTAAACAGCATTGAATTGGTATGTGCACATGCAACGAACATTAGTTCTAACCTGGATGTAGGAGTATATGGGCGGGCTTTATTTCAAATTTGAATGTACAAAACGTGTTTGGTGATATTTTCAAACACTGTCAAAGGTTGTGCTTTTCTACGTCTGTAATGGGAAAGCGCTTTTCGTATTGTTTTTTTCTTTGCAGTTTGCATATTTTAATATTTAAAACTGTCAAAGGTTGTAAAATGTTTTTCTACGTAGAGGCTGTAATGGGAAAGCGCTTTTGGTATTGTTTTTTGCTTTGCAGGTTGTAGATTCTAACCTTTGCAGGTATGGCTTATATCGTAGGGATTTTAAATTAGAATGTTGACAGGTATGGCTTATGTTGTAGGGCTTTTAAAACGCCCGCTAGGGTACCTCCATTTGTTGTTTCGCTGGCTCTTAAAGAGAACGAGAAAGTGGTGTTTCATTTGGCTTAATTAAACTTAAGCTTTTGTTACAGACAAGTTGCAGGCAAGTATTCTATGGGGTGAGCGTACTGATATTAAAGCAGCTGGTTGCAATTCATGAAGGTTTAGGATTCCATTCTGATTATTCAGCTCGCCAGGCCAAACCCTTCTATTCCCCAAAAGTACAGTAACTGGAATCGCCGAGTTCCAATCGGTGCCATTTTTTAATGGTTTTTCTCTTTACATGCATGTACTTGAGAGCATATGTCGATGTAGGCAAGTGCAGTAACTGGAATCGTATAGGCCGAGAAGATGAAATGAATCTTTAAAAGAATATATTATTACGTCTAAAGGCGTATACCTATTGGAAATGGGCACAATTAATCACCTTTTAATCTAAAATTCTAATCGAATGGCTAACAATTAGAGATGCTGGCATATTCTTAGTCATCCTCCCAAATCAATGAATGTGATTTACTCTTCATAACATCCTTGTATTTTTGAATGCATCCGTTACCCTGTTTACTTTTTAACATTTACCTAATCATATTAAGAAATTACTATAGCACTGTATGATTGCCACTTTTAAATGATTAACCTTTAAGATTATCACGTTTGGATTTAGTTAGTTGTCTTGGCATTTCATTTTCTGACTTTCCTCAATTGTCTGCGTATTTCATTTTCTAGGTGTCCGTAAGTTTCATATTGGTTATTGGGGTTGGATTCGTTGTGCTTGCAACTGCAATGGTTTTAATTTTCTTTTTGCCTTTTACAACTTGCCGAAGGTCGAAACCAGAATCAGAACAGTCAGGTGGAATTATGTATAGCATTCCCTATGTGATGACGAGGAAATTTTCATTCAACGAAATCCAGACGCTCACAAATAGTTTTGGCAAAGTGCTGGGATTGGGCGGGTTCATAATAGTGTACGAGGGTGTGCTTGAAGATGGGACGATTGTATTTGTCAAGAGACTGGAGATCGCAAGGCAAGGAGAGAAGGAATTTTACGCAGAGGTTGGGATATTGGGCATAGTCCATCACTGGAATTTGGTGCGTCTGCTCGATTTCTGCGCGCAGCAGGGATTACGCAAGATCCTCATTTACGATCACATGCCCATCGACTCCTTGGACTGCCCGATTATGATTCTGTATATTATGATATAGTGATTGGGATTGAAATTTTATCACTTTGTATGTGTAAAGTTTTTATGTGTATTGATGTAAAAGAAAGTGTATGATTATTTCTTTTATCAAATTTGATAAAAACATTTAATATGTTAAATATATTTTGTTTACAATTTTCAAAAATAAATTATAATTAATTATTTTTATTAGCAAGTTCATGGGCATCAGAGGAGCACTCGCAGCAAGAGATATTGAGGTCACAATGAAAGACATAAATATACAAATAAAGAAGTTCAAATCAAAACCATAAACTGCATCAGATTTGAGAATGTATGCTAATGGAAGCAGTATTGCATAATTATTTTGTCCCATAGCTCGTTACACCCAGCTAAAACCTTTTGGCGTTCACCAACCACAAATTTGCGACTGTGCTAGTAAATTTTATTATCTATTAACAAATTTAACAAATAAATTGTTGGGCTTCATTTATCTGGTGTTAATATTTTAATTTATGTTAATCACTTACGTGGCAATCAGTTAGCTATCAAAGTAATTTTTAAATATTATTAAGTAAATGTAAAAAAGTAAACACATAAACTGATGTCTTTATAATAGCTAGGAAGTTAATGATTGAAATCACATCCATTTATTTTGTGTGACTACTAAGAATATTCCAGCCATATTTAATACTGTCCATAGAAAACTTATTAAGCACTAAACCCCTATTAAATCTGCCCATTGTCAATAGGTGTACACGTAATTAATTCATTATGAGTTTATTTCTTATTTATTTTAAAAATAATATATGGTAATCAAATGATTATGTAGAAGGATTCCTTGTCCTACAAACAAGAGGTCTTGTACACTTTGGTCCCTAACCTTAAAATTAGATTATTATTATTATTATTATTATTATTATTATTATTATATATTTCAAACTCTAAAAATATTTTATCTTTATTTACTTTTGGTTTATCAACTTCTCACCACATGAAATCATCATCGAAATACATATACGTATTTAATCCTCTGTAACTTGGGTTGTACTTGGGGTTGTCTAACTGTTCTACCGAATGGTTTTTTTCTCCTCAATTAGGCTACATAAATTTGTGCTAAATCACTATTTTTTGTTATTTAAAATCCATTTCTGAATACATAAATGGATTCAGTTTGCTAAAATAACCTGATACACTCAAATTCTACAGAAATAATTACGCCGAAAGGCTTACACCTATTGACAATGGGCAGATTTAATAGGGGTTTAGTGCTTAATAAGTTTTCTATGGACAGGATTAAATATGGCTGGAATATTCTTAGTAGTCACACAAAATAAATGGTTGTGATTTCAATCATTAACTTCCTAGCTATTATAAAGACATCTGTTTATGTGTTTACTTTTTTACATTTACCTGATCATATTTAAAAATTACTTTGATAGCTAACTGATTGCCATGTAAGTGATTAACAAAAATTAAAATATTAACACCAAATAAATGAAGCTCAACCGTTTATTTGTTAATCAATAATAAAATTTAATATATTCTTTTAAGGATTCTTTTCATCTTATCAACCTTTCGATCGTTGATCAGCCACAATTATGTGTCTGTGCTAGTGATACACTCAAATTCTACAGAAATAATCACTCAAATCTACAGATCTAACAATTTCTCACATAATTCAAAAATCCCACCCAAAAAAAAACAAACATTTCTTAAAACATTTATACTACTTATTATTTGAATTTTACTGTATAGCAATAAATACGCTGTATTACTCCCATTTCGATTCCCAGGTTTAAAGGTAAGTTGGTGTCGTGGTGGGCTGCCAGTTCAAAGAGCCAGTCATAAATTTTCTTCAGGTTGTGGTTAATTTTGCCCAGCAAACCAGTACAAAAGAGTGAAGACACTGGCTCTGGTGACCGGTTTGCATTAACTTCTCCATTCATATCTCTTCATTAAACAACACACCTACTCTTTTCACGTTCACATTTACACAGGATCCAGGGATGGCTTTTAGAACTTGAGTTTCGGGAAGGCAGATCAGCCTCCTACTGCCACTGTGATATTCTTCTTCTCCTGTTTTCTAATAACAATGGCGAGCAATTGTGAGAAGGAACGCGCAGAGTCCTCGCTGATAAGCTTGCTCCCCCGTCACATCCGTTGGATCTGTTGGATTTTGAAAGCAATGTTTTATATCGGCAGGAGAAGCGACGGTACCCTTAACCGTACTCTCGAAGCATGGATGATCCCCAAGGCTCCCGCCAACGAGACGCTCACTCGGGGAGTCTATACCAAAGACACCGTCATCGACGAGGCCACGGGCGTATGGATCCGTCTCTTTGTTCCCGTCAACGGCGAGGACGAGAAGGGGGCGTTGCCCGTGGTCGTCTACTTCCATGGCGGAGGCTTCTGCGTGCTATCGGCGAGCAACACCGGCTACGACATATTCTGCCGCAGGCTGGCTAAGCGACGAAGAGTGGTGGTTGTCTCGGTGGAGTACCGCTTGGCTCCGGAGAACAAGTGCCCTGCCGCTTACGACGACTGTTTCGCGGCCCTAGCGTGGCTCCGTGCGCGCGGAAGGGACTACCTGCCGCCGAGCGCCGATCTGTCCCGGTGCTTCCTGATGGGCGACAGCGCGGGCGGGAACATCGTCCACCACATCGGATGCCGCGTGGCGGGAGAGGACATGAGCCCAATCAAGATCGTAGGGCACGTGCTCATTCAGCCCTTCTTCGGCGGGGACGAGAGGACGCCGGCGGAGGTGAGGTTGAGAGACGGTGCCCCGTTCATTTCGTTGGATGCGGCCGATTGGTGTTGGAAGGCGTTTCTGCCGGTGGGGGCAACGAGAGACCACCCGGCGGCCAACGTGACTCGCGCGGACATATCGGGGCTATCGTTGCCTCCGTCGTTGGTGGTTGTGGGAGGGTTGGACCTCCTCCAAGATTGGCAGCTCCGATACGCTGAGCATCTGAAAACCATGGGCAAGCAGGCGGAGATTCTGTTCTACGAAGATGGTGTTCATGGCTTTCATGTCTTTCCTTATTACTTGTCTTCCAAGTTCATCGATGATCTTCGGCACTTCCTACAGACACCCTGACTACCCTGCACAGGTTCCATTTTCATAATTTTCTTAAATTATCAATTTAAGCAGCGTGTAATTTATTATTATTTTTTCCAAGATTGAGTCTGACCATTAATACAGTATTGCATAATGTGTTGCGTTGATATAGTTTTGCATAATGTGTTGCTATATTAAGGATTTATTGATTATATAGAGGGAAAAGAGAAAAGAACTTAAAATTGCTATTCTCTCTGCTTTTCCTTATGGTAACAAGACCAAGCACACAATATCTCAACAGTAACTTCAAATTCAGACAGATAAGCTTTGGGCTTTTTCTTATGGGACTACTCAAGGGGACCCTCAACTGGTGGGACGGGAAGTATGGGCTTTTTCTTATGGGGCTACTTAAGGGGACCCCTCAACTGGTGGGATGGGTAGTATCCTGTATATCTCACACACACATTTTATTTCTATTGGGCTGGAACTAACCACGAAGAAAGTTCATGGCTCTTAAACTCATCCTTCAATAGCAAAAATAAATCACACATTTTCATATTTATGGGATTCTCAATTAGTCATAAATTGAATGAAAGGATTTCTCAATGTAGAATTACACACTTTTGTTATTATTTTAGAATATTAAAAGTTGAATCAAAAACTTCTCTCATCTCTTTTAATCATGTTTACAGGGAATGGAACCAAAAAGTGGACAGCCTCTCAAAAGCTGGATTGGAGTTGGACCCAGGCTCATTGAAGATATTTGAAAAGAGCCAAAATGATTCCAAGGAATATATTCATAACTCATAGCTCCACTTAGCATAAAGTCTTGTGATTGATTTCTGGTTTGTTCACATAGTCACATGACTTATTAGATGATGATTCATAGCACTTTTATTAAAAAAAAATTGGGATAGTTTGGCACTTTATAGAGCTTTATATAGTGGGTTTTTTTTGGTTGGGCAGCAACTCACTTGGGTTATAATGTTTGTATAAAGATAAGGCGATACTTTGTTTTTCCGAGTATTTTAGATAGTGTATGTTAAGTTTTATGTATATGGACGATGGTTAGGTATTGTAAAAAAAAAATTAAATTATGATATTTTTTAGTATGATTAGATAGGGATAGTATTTAAATAAAAGTTAAAATTGTAATTAAGGTATAGTATGTTAAGTTTTATGTATATGGATGATGGTCAGGTATTGTAAAAAAATAAAAATATAATATTTTTTTAGTATGATTAGATAGGGATAGTAGGTTTTTAATGGATATTGTTCATAAGTTGTAAGTCTTTTTTTTAGTTTTTGAGTAAGACTTCAAACTATTTTCAATTAGCTAAAAGCCTCCCTGAACTTGTAGTCCAAAAAACATCTCCAAGGAGTTTGCCTTATAAACGACTAACAAGGGACTTGGTTTTTCTAGAATTATACGATGAGAGAGGGACTCTTGGTAAACGTTTAACTCTACCACTACATCTAAATTGTGAAAAGTTTTTCCACCTTCCCAAAAGAAAATTTTAAATTGTAATCTTAAATTATTATTATTATTAATTAAAATGAATTTATATTGATTTATTTACCACTCTTTCTATTATAAGGTTGAAATTGATTTTTTTTTACTTCAATATATGCCAAATTTTTTTTTTTCTTCAATATATTAAAAGAACACTCGGATGGGGTGTTAAGGAAGCACAACAGGTGACGAGCACCACCACACGATTCCCCTACACTCGGTGACATCATACATTCTAATGGCAGCCATACTGCCACCTCCACGAGCTCACGTCATCAAGGTTAACTCCTCCCTACCACCAAACATAACTCCGCGCATGGGGACTATTATTATCAGGCCTGCAATCATTCATCCAACCAATTTTATGATTTCCAAGCACTCACAGAGAGTAATGGCATCGCCTGATGCCATTACTCCCCATGCTCATCTCTATAGGAAGGTCAATTTGAGCACTCACTCTCATTTCAATAGCCATACGTCTTGGTTGCCTCCTTGTCTCACCTCAGCTTTGCATCTCACCTGTCTCATTGCCGCGTTGTGTCACCACTCTTTGGCTCTTGGTTATTCTCGTATCTCCACATTCCTCGCCTCTACCATGCCTCACAAGGGACATCGTCAAAGGGGCCACAATAGAAGAGATGAGGTTGTTGAGCGTATCATTAGGGCCATCGTCGCCCCCATTGTTGAGGCTTACGAAGCCCACACTCCCTCGCCCATTAGAGTAGAGCTTGACCTCGTTGAGGTTGATGCTTGTGTCCTTCATAGGTTTATTGACCATGTTGCAGTCGATGTCGAGATTGGACAGTGGATTCCAGATCTAGGTTCTTATCGAGAGTGCTCCACCCTATACCAAAACGACAGACTTACACTGGTTGCTTAAAACAATGATGTGAAAGGTGCTTGTAGAACGCAATGAGGCTCATGAGAAATTGTTTTTACAACTGGATGAAATGCAAATGGAGCTTCTACAAATCAACAGGAAAGTGGACCGTCTCCTAAGCGTGAACGTGGATGGTGTTGGGCCAAGTCGCAGCATGGACACTGGTTCACATGATGCAGGGCCTCCTCTTGAGGAGCCTACAGGTCCAATTCAATAAAATCCATGTTTTGGCTTTTTTTTTTGGCTCAATAGCTTAGATAGGTGTAGGGTGACAACCCCACCAATGTATAGGCATAGTTAGGGTCCCAAAACTTATATGCATAGGCTGGTAAACGATGTTTTCGGCAAAGTGTCGCTGGTTTTATTTTTTGAACTTAAATCCTATCATGGTCAACTAAAGTCTCTATTTTGTGCCTGGTCGGGTTTCCTAAGTGGTCGACCAAGCACCGATTTGTATAACTTCTTGTTTCTCAGATAATAGAAATTATGGACTAAATTATCATATATATATATATGATGATGATGATGATGATGATGATGACGACGATTAACGTCCACGAAGACCAAATTGATCTATCGGACCTTAAGAGGGTAAGTGATTACTTGTGATTCTTTAGAATTTTGTTTCTGTGCTCGAAAAATATTAAGAGAAGTTTTCCAAGATCACCATAGTTTTGTTGAGTTAAGAGGTTAGGAAGGTTGGTAGTGTGACAAATATTTTGAAAGTCAAATCTAATCTGGGTATAGGTTGGACAATCTAAGAGAAAGTGTTTTTCATCTTCAACCTTCTTAGTGTCACAAAGATGATGCACTCTTTCATCCCATGGCATTTTAGGAATTGACCAACGCCCAATTTCACTATGGAACTCATGAGAATTTGTTCTTATCATAGAAATGCTTATTTTTTTCTTTACACTTGTCAAAACAGATAGATAATTTTGATCTTTTATATTAAGGTTGATTACATCCTTGTAATATCTTAATTTGTTTTTTCCTCACTCTTTATCACACCAATTTTTCTCCTTAAATTTTGATTTGATGATATTTTTAATAGTATATTTATTTTGCAAAATGGTGTCTTCCATGATTCCCCAATAGTTTATCCAAGACCGAGCATCTTTATGCCATCCTCGCTTGAGTCAATAGTGGTTACGACTCGAATTTGAAGCAATTTTAGGAAGCCTCTTGTCTTCCATGTTGTTTAACTTGTTCTTATACATTAGGTATTTAGTCATAGCCATGCTCTCAATGGGGGAGAGACTTGTTTCTAAGAGGAGGATGGGATATGGCATACTTCCTTTAATTTTGAGATTATAGGTTATAAAATTCTTTTGTATTTTCTCTATCTTTCTCTAGGATTCACCAGAGATATTATAACCCTAGACTTCACATCCATAAAGAATAACAGGTGTAACAAGAGTCTCAAAGAAGAGATTCTTCTTATCCCAACTCCAAAGATTGACTGATTTACAATTGTTTTCAAGCCCATAATAAGTTTTCCATCCCCCATTAATCCTTTTCTCAATGCTATAATTCTAGTTGAGCTTGTGGTGAATATCAATTCCAAGATATTTGTATGAAGTCACTTCCTCCAAGTTGTTATTGTCATATACGAAGGTATCATAAATGATCTTATTGGATTTAATAATCATGGCCTTAGTCTTATCAATATTAACAGTCATACCAATATTGGAGCAAAAATCCTTGAGGATTCTTAGTTGGTTTTCAACATCATGGGCACTCCTTTCCATAAGAATGATATCATCGGCATAAATAAGAAGATTGATGACTATACCAGTTAGAGTAGGGCCGACACAACCTGTTTTTTCCAAGCAATCTTCTAACTTGTCAATGTATATGCCAAAAAAAGTAGGGGACAAGGGACAACCTTGTTTGACTTCAATATTGCAATTAATCTCTTTTGACCATCCCTTAGTGCTTTTAAACTTAGTAATAACATTCTCATAAATTCTTATTGCAGCATCCCTCAACTCAAGAGACAATTTTATCTCTTCCAACCTATTCCAAAGGTTTTTCCTAGGAACCATGTCAAAAGATTTTCTGAAGTCAACAAAACAACAAAAAAGATTGGTTTTAGTATTGCAGAACTCCTCTACAATGATCCTAAAGGTAACAAGATGGTCCACATTTGAATGGTATCTCCTAAACCCGGCCTGGCCTTTAGCTCTTTTACCGTGACTTTGTAGCCAAATGTTAATCTTCTTTTCCAAAATAATTCCATAAAGCTTGGCTAAAATCGGGCTAATCATAATGGTCCTATAATTAGAGGGAATGTTTATATCCCCATTTTTAAAAATAGGAACAATGAGTCTTTATATCTAGGGTTTAGGGAAGCCCTACTTGATTGCTAAATTGAAGAGCTTGTGTATGTGAAGAATAAGGATAGGCCCTCCGATTTAAATTTTTTAGCTTGGTAGCCTTCAATGTCCTTAGTTTTCCCATTTTCAAGCCACTTAACCCCAAACTCTATGTCGTCTAAAGAAAAAACTTCATCCTCTGTAGAGACAATATGAATGGTGTCCATGGCATTACAGAACTCGTAAAGAATTTTAAAGTAGGAATTCCAGTCCCTTAAGGGAATCATATTGTTTTCTTTAGTATTGCGGTTTAGAATTTGGCTCCTGACCTTCTTAGGATCCAACTTAGATAGTTGTGAAAGATGCTCTTACCTTTTATTGATATAGTGGTTTTTTCCCCTTTTAATTAGGGATTTGTACATATTGATCTTATCAAGTTTTAAGGACTCATTAGAAGAATCCCTAATGACTTTCCTAGCAATTTTACTTTCTTTGTCATACCAAGGGTTGGTCGTTCTATTATTCTTTTTACATGACACCTTGAAAGAGAACTTGTTAATAGAAGTGGAAATGGTAGTTGTAAAATTATGATAGAGTTCTTCAATGTTGTCCTTATAAGTTAGGAGATTTAATTTACTATTTAAACCCTTTAAGAAAATGTCAACTTTACTTTTGTCAAAGTGCAATTTCCTTTGATTATCAAAATTCTCTTCAATGGCGCTCTTGTGCATGGAAAAGTTTATAGTTAGGGTTAAAGGTTTATGATCAGAGTCGGGTTCATGGTCATTTAAAAGGTCAAAAGTTGTTATTTAGTTGGAAACAATGATATCAAATATCACATAATCTACGACACTACTACTTAGCCCATGAATACAAGTCATTTGGTTGGAGTTTGGCCACTTCATTACTCCATTGCAAATTATTAAGTCTTGGGAGCTATAGAGCTTGACTAACTCAATACCAAACAAATTCTCAATGAGGTCTTCAGAGCTTCTTTTGTAGTTATTAGATAAAATGTAAGGTCCTCATCTAGCCATAAATGATTATGGTTAGAATCATTACTTAAAAGAGTAGTTTGTTTAGTTGCAGTCCTAGCATTAAAGTCTCTTAATAGGAGGATATTAGCAGGAGGATAAATATCTTGTTCTAAATTATTATAGGGACAATTGCTAAATCTAGATTGTTTTTCTTATAAAAAGTAGAATTAATAGATGCAAAATAGAAAATTTTTATATACATCTTCTTAGCATTGGTGTCTGAAATTTCCATCCAAATGTAGTGATTGAGAGGGTCGATCTTATGAAGTTGAATGTGAGAAGAAATGCTCTTTCTAATATAACAAGCTATGCATCATATCCCTCGTCCCTTGTTTCATGACGACCACAAGACAAATCCTTGTATGTTAGGGACCTTAGACTGCTCATGCTCCCAAGTTTCTACTAGACAAATAATATCAATATCACTCGGGATCCAACTTATCATAGGACCTTTGTACCATGGAAAACCACTACAGTTCCAAAAAATGATCCCGAGTGTCACAAATTCATATTTATTATTATCCTTCGGGTCTCTATCCCTAACAATAAATTTTTTATTTCTAATTATTCTTCGTTTTCTTTCTTTCCTGGCTTCTTTTACCTTTTGAACTTCCTTCCTTAATTCATCTTGGTTTTCGGGAATGAGGTCTTCATTTATTAATATTCATGGACCTTTTAAAAGCGGAGATTTTTTGAGTATGATATATTTATGGTCATTACAAATTACTTTGACACGGATCAACCTATCTTTGTGATCAATTATTTTTCCTAGCCTTTTTACTTCTATGAGGTAAGTTGTATCAATTTGTGATTTATTATTTAATTATTCTTTTACTATTGCTAGAGTATCCTCCTCTTGTTGTTCTTTTCTACAAAAAATTATGAGGCTCAAGGATCTTTTATTACTCTCATGGTCCAGTTCGATTAGCTTATTCATTTCCTCTTTGATGGGTTTGATATCCAATTTGTTTTCCATATTAGTGAGGGTCAAATTGTTGGTTAGTTTTTCTTCTAGCTCTTTAATCCTATTTCTCAAGTTGCGATTTTCTTCAACTCTTCTTCTTGGGTTGATTGTATATGTTGTTCCATTTCTTAAATCATATCCTTCATTGATTTTGGCTCTTAGGCTGAGTTTTTGGAATAGGTGGCGGAGTGTTCATATTGAAAAGAAGAGAAACAAAAGTAACAATTATTATTTTGGATTGAATTTAAAAATGAAAAATAATTTTTTTAATTGATAATAATGATATTAATTATTATCTCTCAAATCAACTTTTACTTATTAAACTTAAAAAAATAAAAAATGTATATTTAAATCTCTTTAATTTTCACAGGTTACTAGATTATAAATATATTTTAAATTAAAATTGATTTCACCCTTGAAGAAGCTAGAACTAATTTATGAACATGCACTCAAGTGTTGAACTAGTTGAGAAGCTATAACTGAAAATTATTCAAAATTTCAAAGAGCATTTCAAAAACCATAGAGAAGTTCCCCTCACACAGAAACTGAGAGTAAGAACCATAGAGAAGTATTATGGTTCACATCACCAAGAGTAAGTTTCTTTTTTAAATTATAAAAAATATTCAAATAAGAATGAATTCTAATTACTTGTATAGTAAAACAAGTCATTGAACAATATGACTAAAATATAATGACTTAAATATAGTGGGTTAAAAGAATTTATCATTGTTCAATGACTAAAATATAATGGGTTAAAAGAATTTATCATTTTTGTGCTAAACAAAATAAACACTTTTTCTTGAAACATCTCCACTCACATCAAATCTTAATTTAAACATTTATGTTGCAATACAGATCTTATTATTTTTCTAACTCGTGGAAATTTAGGAAAGTTTTTGTTTAAATTTTTAATTTTAAAAATAAAATTGTAAAATAGGTTCGATAATTTCCTATCTATGTTGTGTTCGGGACAAGTGGAAGTATCTCTCAAATTTACAGGAAACTTCAAGTTGGGAGGGATAATATTATATATTAAAAACTTATTAAAAAATATTTTAGATTACAATGTATCTAGATAATGATACATTTCAAATTTTATTTCAATAATATTGAAGGTCAATCTAGGACAACATTCTCCTACTGAACCAACTACGATATCAAAATTATTAATTTAATTTGTGCTAATAATATATGAAGCTTTGCCCAAAGGGGTTGGATCCAATGGTGGAAAGCGAGGAGTTTTTCACCGTTGGGCAAGGTTCAATTCTCGTGAGGGCTTTACCTGGAGCCATGGGGACACCTTGAGGTAGTGGTCGAACGTGTGGTTGCACCCAGAGATACTATAATAAATGGTATCGTGACCCGTGCACACATAAGTGGATCAAAGCCCACCTCCATGTCCTTCAATTATTCCCCCGGATGGGGTGTTATGCGGGCAGCTGGAACACATGGAGGCGCAACCTAGGCACGTGGAGGAGCCAACAGGGCAAGCCATTAATATAGGCCACCCTCCCGGCTGCGAGCAATTAAATCGAGCCCCTGCCTCCGTAAACACTAAGTGCTGATGGAGCTCCTCGCGTGTGGATGGGGAACGGAAGGCCAGAGCACTCAACTCATGGCGTTAATGTATCTCGCAACCCTGGGCTTTGTTCATTGTTGTTACCAGGGAAGCAGACCTCCCACCCTGTTCACGACTCTGCCACAGCTAGTTCAGCATCGCCGAGCCGACAGTCTGACCCTCGTGCTCACCATGCCACGAATTCGTCGTCGGCCTCGTCGATGCACCTGCTGGCATGCACCAGAATCCCGCAGAAAACGCCACCAGAGGTTTGTTCGAGCATTTCAAGTGGCCAAGAAAAATCACAGAGGAGGCGTCACCATTGCACCCTCGCCGCCTCAAACTTACGTGGTGGAGGACCTGTCTATTACGCTCCCTGTAGACTTCTCTGAAAGCAGGATGTTCGTTGTCCCGGATGACTGGGATCCTCCGACGCGCTTCGAGAACTCGCCAATTGCTTCCAACCTGGATAATTCTCCACAGCCAGCCACCACTCACAGTGAAATATACGCGGCCTACATAGTGGAGGAGGATCCACCAAACCTCACCACTAGGGAGCAAGAGCACGGACCGCCGTCGGACTGCAAGACAAGGGAACCGGAGCTGAGCCATGAAGAAGTGGAGCCAGGACGAAATTTGCCACCCTCGCCGTCGTTGCTGCATCCCGAACACCTCCAACTGATCTTCAACCTACGCAGCTTGGTGGATGATCAGGCCTTCCGAACCTTGAGCATTAGCCAACGCCTGGACATGCTATACGCGGCATACTCCAAAGCCTCTCCACGACGTCAATGTCCTACTTGCGCGCAACCCTTTGTTCTTCCCGGCAATGGCGGCACCTCGACTGACTAGGTTCTGGTTTTCTTTTGATTTCTCATGTTTTTTCTTTTACTATGTATCAGAGCTATGCTCCCCCGATTTCTAGCTTAACTTGCTCCAGTTTAGTCTTTCTTGCGCGGTTGAACTCAGAGAACAAAACCCCTGGTTTCCCTCGGGCAGGGTGGCGTAATTCTACGTCTAATTTTTGCTATTACAGTGGACAGGCCAGCTGTCCTGGTTTCCTTTGTTGGCAGGGCAGCTGGCCCATGCATGCCAGTTGTATGTCTATTTTGATAGTTTAATACAAAGGTTCTGCTTTATATAT
>ML790725.1:199825-219466 GCA_009831015.1 Picea engelmannii | reverse complement strand
TAATCGACTAAAAGATTCACCAAAAAATTATATATACATATTATATTATTTATAAAATAGCCTTCAATTTTTCCTATGTATCATGGGGATTCGCCCAATTATTATACATATAAATTTAGGGGGGGTTCTTAAAATCACCACTGTTCCTCACACCGAATTAGTAGAATCCATCCAAGAAGGTGCACCTCCACTAGATCAAGTATGTCCTCCGCGACCTCCAGCTGATCTTGTCCTCTGCAGGTCTCCCACCTATTCAGACCTGACAAGAACATAAACCTCGACCGACCTCTATCGTGAAAGGAAACCTACCTCAGATAGAAGACATTAACATTTTATGCTTGAATTTATTTAGCTTGAGAAAATGCGAACATTTCGTTAGCATTGAATAAGTTTCCGAAATGGACCAACTCAGATACGAGACAAGAACCGTTAGCATTAAAAGTTGCCTCATACAACCTCACAGAGGCGGTCGAGCCCCGCCTTCTTGTTGTGGCTCTGGGCGTGCTCCACCTGGTAGTCATTTATGGTGATTCCCACAACATGTAATGACCCCATTTTGGGACATTATAACTTTACAGAGTGCTGTGCCTACCAAAGTAGCCAGATAGGGGTGATAGAGAGTTCGGGAGATATTGAGGGGTTTTATTGGGCCTGAATTGCATCGTTCATCATTAGGATCCATTCTGCACAGCTTGGTTTTGGTTTCGTTGCATTCTGACGATTTCAATAATTTTGAGTTATTATGGGTCATATCTTAATTAATTTCACTAAGAAGGTAATAATGGACATATTACTTGGAGAAACCTCTTAGTGTAATAGCTCATTGGAATCGGGAAGAAGAGCACTACAGGATAAGATGATGAGAAGTGACTTTCAGTGGCTGGAGAAGCCATAAGGATGGATAAATCACTTTTTAGAGGTAAAATGATTAATTAATTAATTAATTAAGTGATTTAATCAAGGATTAAAAGTCACTTGGAGGGAAAAGGTCAACAAGGAGTCAGGGTTTCAGCAGTGAATTAGGGTTTTGGAAAGCTATAAGAGAAGAGTCTGTGACCTAATTCATCGTTATGCAAATTATGACTTGTCATTGAGGAGAAGAGGTGCATCTTAGGAGAGATAGTTCAGTGGATTCCAGGAGGAAGACACCAGTGGCTGATTTCGGTGTTGAGAGACACACCCTAGTCACCGAGAAGATCATTCATGTCTTCTATCATTCTTCAACAACAGTTACACAGTGTTCAGCGACAAGGGCGCATTCATCCAGAGTGAGGGCGCAACTTCTGAGAAGGTTTTTAGTCGACTTATCCCATCCAGGGAGAATTATGAGATTTCCCTCCGATCGATTTGAGAGGAGGGAAAGACACATCTTTTTCCTAGTTCCTCATCAGATTCCCATGGAGGAATCAACTGGGACACATTTTCTAGACTTGGATGTGCGACACTTTTGGAGGGCACATTTGGGGTTCCAGAGCGAGCATCAGACCAGATTCAGGGAAACCCTTTCGACCCATTTCCTAGTAGACCAAGGCAGACATTTTGAGACATATCTCATTTGATTCCAATGGTGGAATCACTAGGACACATTTTTCCAGAAGAAGAGGGGCACATTCCCCCAGGGGTATCCATCCGAGGTCCATATTCATCAGCAGAGGAATCCGACAGATACTAGTACTGAGGACTAGAGAAGGGTGCATCATTTGGGACAGTTTCCAGTCCATTCTGAAAAGTATATCTCCCAGAGAAAACTTTCCAGACTTCCAACAATTATCATCAGAGTTGTCATAGTCCCAACGCATCCATTGATTCTGCAGTGCTCCCATATTCCAGGTATTATCTTTTAGTTTCTTATTTGTATTCGGGCTAAGATTCTTTGTCTGTTGATCTATTCGAGTATTGTCAGTTTATTCAGCTGAAATCGGCCATTTTGTAATCCACATATATATCATAATATAAACTTTGCAGTCCTTTGTCACATTTATTATTTGTATGATCATTTATATGTTGTAAACCATTGATCCTACACACACATTAGCAGCATTTCCTAGACTATCTAGTTAGGAACATTACAAAACATTGGCACCTGAGTGCACTACCATGGCTCGCATTGGCCCTCCGACACCACACCCGACATCAAGAACCCGGTCCCCAGGCTTCATTTTCAACAAATCTGCAACAAGGTCCTCGTGCAGGCGTGTCTCCTCCTTGTGGGATTTCCCAGGCAACGCAGGTGAGAAATGGAAGATCTGTTGTGTTTCAAACTCGACTTAGCGTGTGTTACCAAAACGGACTGATCTTAATTCATTTGATCTGTCTCCCCTCCCCCTTATTTTTCTCTTATCTCAACCGATGACCCATTACTCCAGTCTACAGTTCCTTACACACAACCTTTCCAAAATGCTCCTCACACGCTGTGCATGAAGAAACAATACTCGTTGATCAATTCAAAAAATCCTCAATGTACAATGCTGCAATAGCACACCCTTGTTAACAATGCGGCCCTCTCATGCCAGAATCTCTGTCCTATGAAATTTCACAGTTAATTTCACCACGTTGGCAATGCTTCACCCATCTCAACAAAATTGCTTTGATTTCTCTAACTCAAAAAAATATACCCTTCACGTAGGTTCTCTCCAGGAAGGAGATCCAGTGGTCCTTTCCTCCATGCAGGAAGATCTTCAACCAAGCAGCAATGATCTGAACACAGTCCCTCTGATACCACTTGTTGGGTCCTAGAACCCACATAGATTAATTTGCAACAGAGAACCAAAGAAACAAGATCCACCATGATTTACGTGGTAAAACCCTCAGTGTGAGGGAAACATTCACATGACAATGGAAACATCATTTTATTGCTTAACATGAGATTTTAAAACCAATAGCCCAGAGACGGCTTGAAGCCCCTTTCTCAATATTTGCCTCTTGTTAGGCGTAAATCTTGTCATTTAATTCCATTGTAGTACTTGCCCAACTATTTGATTTGTCAATCTGAGGTTCGTAGGCTTAAGAAGAACACACACTATATATGCAGAATTGAAGTAGAAGTAATCTAATCTAAATTGTTGAAATGAAATTAATCTAGGAAAGTATTGAAAGACTAACTAGGAAAGCAGGAAATTAATCTAGGAAAACAATACAACATGTGAAAATTTGAATGACAAAAGACATATGTGAGCTCACACAATAAATCAATCTCAAATTATATTACAAGAATCAAATGACAAAGCATGAAAGAATAACAATGAAAGAATCAAAGCTAAGAATCCCCTTCTCCTAATTACAAGACTAAATTATGAATTACATGCCTCCCCTTCATGAAGAGAGAACACTCTCTTATATACATGAGTTTCATAATGACAGATCCACTATTATCTCAACTTATTACTTCAAATCCTCCAAAAATATCTTAGATAAGATATCCTATCAAAATCTCCATGATCTTCTCCTTTGAATATGCTTGAATGATTGTCCCAAATATTCTTCAAATCTTCAAAGCTTGAATATGAAGGCTAGATGGTAACATTTGACTTTGTTGTATCAATCTCAAATTATATTACAAGAATCAAATGACAAAGCATGAAAGAATAACAATGAAAGAATCAAAGCTAAGAATCCCCTTCTCCTAATTACAAGACTAAATTATGAATTACATGCCTCCCCTTCATGAAGAGAGAACACTCTCTTATATACTTGAGTTTCATAATGACAGATCCACTATTATCTCAACTTATTACTTCAAATCCTCCACAAATATCTTAGATAAGATATCCTATCAAAATCTCCATGATCTTCTCCTTTAAATATGCTTGAATGATTGTCCCAAATATTCTTCAAATCTTCAAAGCTTGAATATGAAGGCTAGATGGTAACATTTGACTTTGTTGAAATCTTCAAAGATTCTTGCACACATCATCAAACTCATCCAACCTTGATATATAATGAAAATATGTTAATTTCTAATATTTAATCACAAATTCACTTATAATACTAAAATGAAGAAAGTGGAAAATAATAATGTGAAACCCAAATGTATTTATGAAAATGGTATGATGGAAGGTAAATGTGACGATGAAATGTAAGGAATAGTGAAGGAAAAGGTGGATGAAAATATGACATTTCTGAGGCCCAACATGCCCCCCAACTGAACTTGTTGCATGTCCTCATGCAACCATGCATGGACTTTCTTAAGAACTTTTGGCATTTAAACTATGGATTTGATTGATGATGTCCTTAACAATGAATGTTTACAGTGGTATGAAATACAAGAGTAACAACATGTGATATACATGAGTAACAACTTACATTTTCTTATGATTGGTTCTTGTGTGACAACCATGAATACAAAGAATGTTGGTTCTTGTGTTAACAACATTCATTCCACTTATTTATTTTCTTGCTGCAATAATTTATTCATATACTCACTGGAAATAATAAGCTATCAATGTGCATAAGAAAGCATAACTGTGTATAGGAAAGCCTTTTCTTTATCTTTATGAATCATTCCAATATGTATATCAATCGAAATGCAACAAAGTGTCATTGGCAAAGAAATGTTAGTGAATCATGTTATCACACTAAGTTGCCTTGGGTCTTTAGTTTGATTAATACTTTTTTAAGCCTTAGATTTTAATTTTTTGAGTCTCATCCTCTTAAAGTTTGATGTTAGGTTCATCTTATAAGATTAAAGTTTTGAGTCATAGTTCTTGTTTGGTCCTCAATTTGGTTTATGGTTCTAGAACCTCTTTAGCTCATGACTCATTTTTGGTCCTCATCATGAATTGTCCCTGAATCGACTCCTCCCATTGCTAAATTGATGTGACTCCTCTTTCTCTTCACTCATGACCTAGTAAGCATGACTCATTGTACTAGCTTACCTGCCCAATCATTTTTTGATTTGGAAGCTCTGCCTACTCATCAACCAGTTCCGTAGCGCCTGTGACGTTTATCATCCATCCACTGCAAGTCATGATTTCCACAACTGAGACCGTGTCCCTTATTTTCAGTGCCAAAAGTCGGTTAATGTGCCTTCAAAAGATCTTGCATTTATGATCCTTGGTAATGGTTTCTTAATTTTGAAAATTTTTATCAGTGCTGCGCTGTGTAAGTTTGCTAGTTTCGATCAAGCGACTGCATGTCAACTAAATCTGATGCTGTGAGATATTCCAGGGCCGATTTTTCATCAATTTCATCCTATGATCACATTGAAGACCTCAACAGGTGTCGAATTTACAAGTATCCTGTGCAGCCTCCTTTGCATATTAATTTTCTCAGGAATTTTGTGCTTGGGATTTTGGTTTGTTAAGCCTGCAGGGTAGTAAGGAAGCCATATTTGCATACCTGAAAATGTCCTTGCTCGTGTCCATGTTCTGATTACTGTCATTTTCTTTAACCATTGAAGTTGCAAGCCTGTAATAGCTTATCCTCTATGTATGTGTTGCACTACCCAGAGGTGCTGCTCAAACCCTCTCTATTTTCCTTGCTCCCTTTCATCCTGTACAAAGAGACATTCTAGATTACCCCTTCATAGTCTACGCTCTAAAAATCATGTACAAGTCGAAAGGTCTATTTACCATAGTCAAGCTCGGCTTTCTAAGCACTGTCAATTTTAAGGGCCATCTTTGTACATTTGAAACCTGAATTGAAGCTTTCTGGTCATTAGCATCCCTTAGTCCTCCCAAGAAGCCTCATTTTTTAGTCATGGAGACCCCTCAGTCGAAGAAAGCACACAAAGGTGGCAAGATAGTTAGGATAGAACTTGTGGACATGAGCCTTTTTGACACAGAGCCCATGGAAAAGGAGATATTTCAAAGACCAGGATGCCTCTCTTTCCGCCAGAACATGCAGAGAGGCCATCCAGAGGTAGAAAAATAGTTTGCATTAAATTTTGATGGCAATAAAACTAGAGTTGGGGATTTGGAATTTGAGGTAACTGAAACCTCCATCTAAGCTGCAACAAGGATTCCCATTTCAGGTGAAAAATGTTTCAACACATGGTTTTGAGTTCACCCTTTGTTAAAGATCTCTTCAAGCCTGAATATCGAGCCAATGAGTTGTCTAAGAGTATGCCAAGGAATCAACTGATCGAGCAGTTTGATAGAATTTTGAAGATCATACATAGATATTTTACTTGTGAAGGCAGATTTAACACCTTGTATCATTACCACATAAGGTTGTTGTTACATTTGACTAGTAAGATTGAGATGAATGTTCCTTATTACCTATTGAGAAGTGTAGGTAAAATGTCATATAGGGTGTAAGCCAAATCTAAGGATGTGGATTCTATCCATTTCCACTATGGATTGATCAAAATGTTAGTCTCTGAAGAGTTGGGAAAGAAAGAGATTTCATGGGAGAATTTTGTGGTTACTTCTCACTTCAAGTTGGACCCAACACCTACTCCCCAATCACAGATTGCATTTCCTTCAACACCCACCAGTACTAAAGCAGGTATCAACAAGAAGAGAAAGGCCAGAGCCCCTGTTTCAGAAATCAACAAGCAGGTCATGGAAGCTGAGGAGGAGACTTGTCCTTCTCCACATAGATATTTATCACCCCCACCTCCACCAGGGTTAGAATAAGTGCCTTCCTCTACCAATTTGACATCTAAGAGAGGAAATAAGCTTCTCTTTCCCACTTCCCCTCCAACAATTGAAATCAAGGGTAAAAGACCTTTCACTAGGTCATCAATTCCTAAGGAGGTTTTCAAAGAGTAGTCTTTACTAGAAACCCCTATGCATAAGGAGAAAGGGAAAAACATTGAAAAACTTGTGGAGGAGAAATCATAAACCCCTATTCAGAGGAAGAAGGGTAAAGGTACCAAAATACCTTTGGAGAGGAAAGATGAAGTCTTTGTGAAAGATTTTGAAGATCCTGTGAAGAACAAAGGAGAAGCTGTTGTGTAAGAGAAGAAGCATAAAGGAAAGGGTTTTGAGAAGGCTGATGAAACACACACGCAAATTACTATACAGAGGGAATAAGAGGATGAGAAGAAGCCTGGTAAGACTGTGCATGTCTCTACTCCCCCTGGTGATTAAACCTTCAAGAGACTTATCAGATAACTTAAGGAGTCAAGAAAAGAAGTGGCTAAATTGAAAAAGGAAGGCATGTTTGAAAGAGTCAAGATGACAGAGCTTATGGATGGCTACATTCATACCCTTGACTTGGCAAGATTTGTAGCAAGGAGGACTCAACCCCTACATAGACAGCTCCAGAACCTCTATAGGCAGAATAAAGGTTTCCAAAATCAGAACATGAAGCTAAACGTAGAACTAAAGCATTTCCAATATGAGTTAGCCCAAAGGAATTTACAGGTGTTGGTTGAGTCTACCATTGAATATGACAAACCAACATCTAAGGAGAGCACAACTACATTGAAGAAGACTGCCAGTAATAATAAGAAGAATTCTATTGAGTCAATTGAAGATACTCTTTCTACCAGAAAGAGCGTGACGCTAAGTGTCAAGATGAAAAAATAGTTGGTAAGGGCTAAGCTCCATTTTTGTGAATTGTTCCTTTTTGGGAGGGTTACCTAATATGCAAATATTATCTTTTCCATCTATACGGGCTTCTAGGAATTTAGCTATATGGATTTTGATTTTTTGCTAAGTGCTAGCTTCACTCAGTGGTAAAAGCACTACCTATGGCACCTAAGTAAAATGGTTTTTTCATCATGGAAGGACACAATCTTCTCTATACTTGTTCAAGAATCAAAGACATTGCGTTTTGGCATTTCTACCCAAACCTGTATGCAAACTTAGCATAAGTGGCACTGTTAAATATTCCAGAGAGTGCAGAATTGGTATATATATGCAACACAACGATGCTACCTACAAGCGCTACGTAATATTTGGCAGGGAGCAGGTTTACACACAGGCACAACACAAGGGTGCTACCTACAGGAGCTACCTTATATTTCAACATAGGATAAATGATGCCACATATATGCAACACAGGGGCGCTACCTACAGGCACTACCTTCTCTCCTTGTTTCATTTTAGGGTGCGCTATCCAGAGTTGCTACTCAAGGAAATTTCCAGCAAACACCAAGAATCTAGGAGGACTATGCCAACAGCCTTGGATAAGTTGATGATGGAGAAAATTACAGAAGTAGCAGCTGGCATGTTGAGGAAAACTACAGGCTCCAAAAGGACACCTGGAAAAACAAGAGCTAAGCAACAAAAGAGGATCAAATTAGTTAGAATCATGACTTTATTAGTTACCGGCATTTTCCTGTTTTATAGCATAAGTTGTTTTCTTAGTTGTTAGAAAAATAAATGTTTAAGAGATTTTCAAGGGAAGGAGGCCAGCTCGTACCTCCAGTTGTTGCCTCCATTTTTGTTATAAATAGATAGATCAATTGCTTTAGTAGGTTCAGATGGTTGAGCAAGGCTCCCTTTATTTTGTAATATTTTGATGAAGTGACTATGATCTAGTGATGTACTGGACTTAAGACTGTTTGGCTAATATAAATCAACTTTCTTTCCAGTCTATTTGCTTCAGTTGCCAAATGTTCATTCTTTGAAGGATTCACATGAATTATTGTGGTGATGTGATGGTGGATGTTTGATCATTATATTATCATGATGTTTATTTATCTTTCTTAGTTTCTGACGTCAAGAATATCTTGTGATTAGAAACTTTCTTCCTTAGACTTTTGTAGACCTGATGTTTGCAGCAGTCCCTACAATTCTCTCACTCAAGTCTTCCCTCTATTCATACGTACTCCCAAACTACTGGTAGAAGTTAGCCACGACCTTAATTGCTGGTGCATGCTAGCCCTGTTCTCTGAGTTAGAATATTACCATTTGAGTCCTTTTCCATTTGACCCGTTAAAACACTCTATCATTCACATATAACTTGATGGGTAGTGGGATTTCCTTCCATGCAATATGAAGGTGACTCCTAGTGATAAAATTCTTGGCGCCATTGTTGGGGACGATTTGAAGACTTTTCCCTGGGATTAAAATGACACAGTATTCTAGTTCTAAAGGTGCATTAGAAATTAGTGCTTCGAAGATTGCAGACTACAACTGGTGAATCCATTGTTTCAGCTCTGGCACCTAAAAATAGACACATGAGATCAAATCCACAACTACCTTTGGTACCACCTAAGGCTTACCCAGAGAAGATAATCAATAAGGGAAAAGCTTCCCAAAAATAAATTTCTGCTGCTGCTACAAGTGTTTCTGGTCAGTTGCCTAATTCTACTCTTGATACTCCAATTGCTTTATCAAGTAAGATTCCTTTATCTTCTGCTGAAGTATCTAAAAATATTGATTTTGGAGAGTTTCCTGTTGAAAACTCGTCCTTTGAGACTGAACTGAAAGAGGAAAACTTTGATATATTTTCTTTGCCTGATATTGAGAAGTGTTTCAGTCTTGATAGTTTTGAAGATTTCCCTACTTTAGGTTTTGCTACACCTCTTTTTGTTAAAACTTTTGCTGCTAAAGAAGTTGGAACGTCATCTCCCTCCTAGACCTTACCATCCTCTTCAGAAACTCAACCTCCCATTGTGAAAACTAAACCCCCCCCTTCATCCATTCCTTCCTCTCCTACTATACATACAATCAAGTCTCCTTCTCCTTCTTGTTAACCAAGAATCCAAAATCAAATGGCAGTTGTTAACCCCCCTGCTAATAGGATGGGTGCCATAGTGGCTGCAAGATATGATCCTCTACCTTTACCTCAACCACTGAATGCTCTTCTCCCTGGAGATTATTTGAAATACATGCCTAAGTTTACGGGAGAAGAAGATGTAAGAACTAAGGAACATCTTGTTGCCTTCTATAGCTATGCAGATAACCAAAATATTGAAAATGAAGATGTTTGGATGAGGGTTTTCATCCAAAGCCTGTTTGGTTAGGCTAGGAAGTGGTTTAGGGGTCTGGCCCCTGGATCCATTACTGGTATTGAGGCACTGGATGAAGCCTTCTTGAGGCATTGGGGTGAAAAAAAAGATTTTTTATACTACATCACTGAATTTGTGTCTTTGAAAAGGAAAGAAGGAGACTCAGTGTCTGACTTTTCTAAAAGATTTAACAAAATGTACAAGAAAATCCCTGATGAGATCAAACCCACTAAAACCATGGCAAAAATCACTTATGCCAGTGATTTTGATTCCGAATTCTGCCTCCTTTTGAGGGAAAGAAGGTCACCTTCTTTGGTTCATATGCAAGATGTTTCCTTAGAGGTAGAATCCAACATAGTGGCATCAGATAAACTCAGGGGAAAATCTGATAGGGATAGGAGAAAAAACAAAGCTAAAGCTTCAACTTCTAATTCCTATGTTGTCCATTCTCAAGTAGATGAGCTGACCAAATTAGTAAAATCTCTCTCCACTAAAATTGAGAAATTGAAATCAGAAGGAAGACAACCATATAGAAATGCTCAAAACACTGAAAACAGAGGTAATTTTAGGAGACCCAACAATTCTCCTCAAATCATTCCTAGAAACAGAGAGAGAGATGATCAGAGGGTACAAGCTCCTTTGCAAAATAATTTAGTGGCAGATGAAGAAGAAGAGGAGGTTGAAGTTGATCCTGAGATTCACTATTCAGGTGATACTTCCCCATCCCCACACTTGACTCAATCCTCTTATGAGCAATCTTTAATGGATATTCAAATTAATGAGTTAAGAAAAGGGGAGAAAGAAAAGGAGAATCCTGGTAGATATATTTTGAGATCTAAGAAGAATGCAGAAAAAACTAAAGCCCCTAATCAACCTATTCAGAAAGAAGATCCTGCCAGGGCTATGACAGTGAACAACAAGGAAAAAGACTCTCAAAACTCACAAGTTCTGATCAAAGATCCTCCTCCTGAAACCAAAGAGATCTTGAAGCCTTCCCCTTCCTTCAGTTTTGAGAATGCGATCCAAAAAATAAAGATCCCTGTACCTTTTTTGGAATTGATAAAAAATGAGGATTTTAGAAAATATTTATCCAAAATGTTATAGCCAGAATCATCTCCAAATGCCACCGATTCCATAAATCTACAATATGAAAAACCAACAGTGATTTTAGGTCCTTTGACAGAAGACATAGATGACTCATCTCCACCTTTTTATACTTCATTGAATATACATGATAAGGTGCTACACAATTATCTCATGGATTCAAGGGCATCCCACAATCTTAAGCCAAAATTTGTTATGGATGAACTTGGGTTAGAAGTCACAAAGACCTATCATGATTTATATTCTTTTGATTCTAGAAAATTCAAATGTCTTGGAGTGATTAAGGATATGGTGGTGACCTTATTTCAGCTACCCATGAAGAGTATACTTATGGATATCATAGTTGTTGATGTTCCCCCCAAGTTTGGTATGCTCTTATCAAGATCCTGGATAAAAAGACTTGGGGGAACCTTCCAGATGGATCTCTCTTATGCTACTATTCCTATTTTTGGGGGAGAGCATAGAAGACTTTACAAGGAAGACCAAGTGGCTTACATCATTAGTGATGAAGCAAACCTCGCCAATCACCCTATTTTTGCTTTTGATATAGATATGGGATCTAGTATTTTGCAACTCATCGATGCCCTGGAAGCCCCTTTAGAAATAAGAAAAAATTCCATCAAATTTTCTAAAGATCCTCCTCTAACTACTTCTGTCTGAAATATGTTCTTTGATGGATCCTCTTCCAAGGAAGGTGTTGGTGCTGGGGTGATCTTTGTCTCACCAACTCAAGAAACTATATCTTTGTCATATAAACTAGAATTTGAGACTACTAATAATGTGTCAGAGTATGAGGCTCTTGTCTTGGGTTTGAGGGCAAAAAAAGACATGGGGATAGAGGAGTTGTCAGTATTTGGGGTTGCTAAATTGATAGTCCATCATATTAAAAATATTTATCAAACAAAGCATCCTAGGCTTAGATCTTACATAAATGAAGTATGGGATTTAGTGGACAATTTTTTCTCTGATTTTAATACATCATTCATTCATAGAGAAGAGAACACTATGGATGATTCTTTGTCTGTATCAGCAAGCAAATTCAGAATTCCCATACCACCAAAAATCAAGTATGATGTAGAAGTCAAATACTTGCCTTCTATACTAGACAGTGTAAAATATTGGAAGGTGTTCGAAGATGATTTAGAACTTAAAATTTTTCTTGAGACTGTTGATGAATTTTTTGCATTGCACATTGATTAGGATCATGATCCAAAAATCACTTTTCATGTTGATGTTTTCCTCAATAAAATTGCTAATCATCATATTGTGCAGTTGCCTAGCAATCATATACCAAAGGGACTAGTTCCTTTGGAAAGATTATTTGATGGGAATGATGTGGCATTGAAAGGGAAGGTATCCACTGATGATGATGATATCACTAAGTGCAATGTGGGCATTGAAAAAGATCCAAAATATGTCAAACTGTCAAGCATCCCATCAGAAAAGCAGAGGGTAGAATACACTAAGTTGTTGAAATAATTTTCTGACGTATTTGCTTGAACTTATGAAGATCTCAGAACTTATGACACAAGCATAATAGAGCACAAGATCCCGTTAAAAGAAAACACCAAACCTTTCAGGAAAAAGTTGAGGAAAATCAATCCTATGTTGCTAACTTTCATGGAGAAAGAAGTTAAGAAGATTTTAGATGCAAACATTATCATTCCTTTGAGGTATTTCAAATGGGTAGCCAATTTGGTCCCAGTAAAAAAAAAGAATGGGGAAATCAACCTTGTGTCGATTTCTGAAATTTGAACAGAAGCTCAAAAAAGGATAATTATTTTTTACCCAAGATGGAGCACATATTACAGAAGGTGATAGGAGCATCCAGGATGTATTCTCTGGATACAATCAGGTATCTATTTTTCCATAGGACATGGAGAAGACGACCTTCACCACTCCGTGGGGGACATTTATGTACACCAAGATGCCCTTTGGTTTGATGAACACAGGGGCAACTTTTCAGCGAGCTATGGACATAGCATTTATTGGAGAAAATGATAAGTTTGTTGTTATCTATTTGGATGACATAACTGTGTATTCTCAGTATGATAAGGAACACTGTGATCATTTAAGAAAGGTTTTCTTGAAATGCAGAAAATTTGGCCTCTCTTTGAATCCAAAAAAATCATTGTTTGCCATGAAAGAAGGAAAATTATTGGGGCATATCATGTTAGCTAAAGGAGTAAGGGTTGATTCCAGCAAGGTTGAGGCTATACAAACTTTGTCACTCCCTAGATCTAAAAAAGAGGTACAATCTTTTCTAGGAAAAATCAACTTTTTGAGAAGATTTGTGTCAAATTTTGCTGAGTTAGTTAAGTATATCATAGCCATGATGAGGAAGGATAGTGAAATCAAATGGACTGTTGAGGCCCGTGATTCTTTTGATCAAATAAATAAATCCTTGACAGAATCCCCGGTTCTTGTTAGCCCCGACTACTCCAAGGACTTTCTGATTTTTTCTTTTGCCTCTTTTGATACAGTAGCAATAGTCCTATTGCAGAAGAATGTTGAAGGCTTAGAACAACCCATTGCCTTTTTCAGTAGGGTATTGAGAGATATTGAACTAAAGTATGACCTCATGGATAAGAACACCTATTCATTGGTTAAAGATCTTAAGTCCCTCAAGGTTTATGTGATGCATTCAAGAGTTGTTGCTTATGTTCCTTCAGCTGCTGTAAAAGAAATTCTTATTCAGCCTAATATTGACATAAAATGCAACAAATGGATTGCTAAAATCCTTGAATTCGATTTAGAAATCAGGCCTACCAAATTGGTTAAAGGTCAGGGTTTAGCCAAGTTGTTGGCTGAATCAAATTTCTCAGCATTGGGGGTAAATTTAATTAGCTCATGTGCAGAAAAGCAGCAGGATGAATTAAATGACAAAGGTATTCAAATCATCCCTGCATTGGAAGATTACAGTTGGTACAAGGAAATTATATTTTTCTTGCAGAATTTACAACCTCCAAGTGGTATGGAAAAGGACAAGGTGAGAGTATTAAAAATCAAATAAATAAAGTATTGCTTGGTTGATCAAATTTTGTATTGGAAGGATCCATTGGGAGTGTTGTTGAGATGCCTAGACCCGCAAGAAGCCCAAAAGATTATGTCTGATTTCCATGATAGTTTTTGTGGGGGCCATCATTTTTGGAGGACCACTGCTTACAATATTCTTAGGGCTGGGTATTTCTGGCCTAGTCTATTCACGGATGTTTGTGCTAAGATCAGAACATGTAATAAGTGTCAGGAATTTTCTCGAAAGCATTAGCTTAAGTCTTTTCCATTAAATCACGTAGTAGCTTCGGGACCTTTTCAATAGTGGGGCCTAGATTTTATCGGCGAAATTCATCCCGCTTCCAGTGGCCAACATAGATGGATCTTGACTACCACAAATTACTTCACTAAGTGGATAGAGGCTATTCCTACCGAGAATGCTTCCCACAAAGTGATCATTGGTTTCCTTGAAGACATTATGGTGAGGTTTGGATGCCTGAACAGAATTGTCACTAACAATGATGCATCTTTCAAGGCTGAACCATTTATTTAGTTCTGTGAACAGTTTGGAATCACATTGATTCACTCTACCCCGTACTATCTGCAGGGAAATGAGCTTGCAGAATCCTCAAACAAAAACATTATAAAGATTATTAAAAAGCTGCTAGAGGATAACAAAAAGGTATGGGATTCGAAAATCAAATTTTCTCTATGGGCGGACAAAGTGACAGTGAAAAGATCCTTGGGACTTTCCCCTTTCCAGCTGGTATATGGAGTTGAGGTAGTTTTTCCTTCTCAACTTGCATTACCCGTGGAAAAATTCTTCCAGGATTATCAAGGGGAGCTAGATCATACGATCAGGAGGATTCAACAGTTGGTTGAGGTGCAACAGACTCGGGAACAACTTGTAGACAAGGCATATGACCATCAACTGAAGTTCAAGTAGGCATTCGACAAAAAGGTGAACAAAGAGGATTTTCAACTGGGCGATCTGGTGTTCAAGTGGGATGCACTGAGACAAGATAAAGACAAGCACTGTAAATTTGAAGCTTTATGGGTTGGCCCATTCAACATCTACGAGGTATTCTCTAATAACACCTTCAAGCTGTAGGATATGGAGGATGAAGAGGTTTTTGGTGGCCCTGTCAATGGGCATTTCCTGAAAAAGTACTTTGCTTGAGCCTTTAATGGCTCTTCATGTCATTGTAAATATCATTTTCTTTTTTATTTTTGGTTCCAATAATTGACCCCATAGCGCTAGGATAAGGCACTAAATCTACTCATTCTTGGAAGCCCGCAGGGGGCATGCCATCCCCTGTGGAGCCAATGTTATCACACTAAGTTGCCTTGGGTCTTTAGTTTGATTAATACTTTTTTAAACCTTAGATTTTAATTTTTTGAGTCTCATCCTCTTAAAGTTTGATGTTAGGTTCATCTTAGAAGATTAAAGTTTTGAGTCATAATTCTTGTTTGGTCCTCAATTTGGTTTATGGTTCTAGAACTGCTTTAGATCATGACTCATTTTGGTCCTCATCATGACTTGTCCCTGAATCGAATCCTCCCATTGCTAAACTGATGTGAATCCTCTTTCTCTTCACTCGTGACCTAGTAAGCATGACTCGTTGTACTCACTTACTTATCCAATCATTTTTTGATTTGGAAGCACTGCCTACTCATCAGGCAGTTCCGTAGTGCCTGTCATGTTTATCATCCATCCACTCCAAGTCATGATTTCCACGACTGAGACTGTGTCCCTTGTTTTTAGTGCCAAAAGTCGATTAATGTGCCATCAAATGATCTTGCATTTATGATCCTTGGTAACGGTTTCTTAATTTTGAAAAAGTTTAATAGTGTTGCACTGCATAAGTTTTCCAGTTCCGATCAAGCAACCATATGTCAACTAAATCTGATGCTGTGAGATATTCAAGGGACGAAGTTTCCTCAATTTCATCCTAGGATCGCATTGAATACCTCAACAGGTGTTGACTTTACAAGTATCCTGTGAAACCTCCTTTGCATATTACTTTTCTCAGGAAATTTGTGCTCAGGTTTTCAATTTGTTAAGCCTACAGGGTAGTAAGTTAGCCATATTTGCATACCTGAAAACATCCTTGCCTGTGTCCATGGTCTGATTACTGTCGTTTTATTTAACCATTGAAGTCGCAGGCCTGTAATATCTTATCCTCTGTGTATGTGTTGCGCTACCCAGAGGCGCTGCTCAAACCCTCTTTGTTTTCCTTGCTCCCTTTCATCCTGTACAAAGAGCCATTCTGGATTACCCCTTCATAGTCTATGCTCTAAAAATCATGTACAAGTCTAAAGGTCTATTTCCCATAGTCAAGCTTGGCTTTCTAAGCACTGTCAATTTTAAGGGCCATCTTTGTACATTTGAAACCTGAATTGAAGCTTTCTGTTCATTAGCATCCCTTAAGCCTCGCAAGAAACCTCATTTTTGAGTCATGGAGACCCCTTAGTCGAAGAAAGCACACAAAGGTGGCAAGATAGTTAGGAAAAAACCTGTGGACATGCACCTTTTTGACACAGAGCCCATGGCAAGGGAGATATTTCAAAGAGAAGGATGCCTCTCTTTCTGCCAGAACACGCAGAGAGGCCATCCAGAGGTAGCAAAACAATTTGCATTAAATTTTGATGGCAAGAAAACTATAGTTGGGGATTTGGAATTTGAGGCAACTGAAACCTCCATCTCAGCTGCAATAAGGATTCCCATTTTAGGTGAAAAGTGGTTCAATGCCATGGTTTTGAGTTCACCCTTTGTTAAAGATCTCTTCAATCCTAAATATCGAGCCAATGAGTTGTCTAAGAGTATGCCAAGGAATCAACTGATCGAGTAGTTTGATAGAATTTTGAAGTTCATACAGAGATATTTTAATTGTGAAGGGATATTTAACACCTTGTATCATTACCACATAAGGTTGTTGTTACATTTTACTGGTAAGATTGAGATGAATGTTCCTTATTACCTATTGAGGAGTATAGGTAAAATGTTATATAGGGTGCAAGCCAAATCTAAGGATGTGGATTCTAGCCTTTTCCACTCTGGATTGATCAGAATGCTAGTCTCTGAAGAGTTTGGAAAGAAAGAGATTTCATGGAACAATTTTGTGGTTAATTATCACTTCAAGTTGGACCCAACACCTATTCCCCAATCACATATTGCATTTCCTTCAACATCCACGAGTACTAAAGCAGGTATCAACAAGAAGAGAAAGGGCAGAGCCCCTGTTTCAGAAATCAGCAAGCAGGTCATGGAAGCTGAGGAGGAGACTTGTCCTTCCCCACATAGAGATTTCTCACCCCCACCTCCACCAGGGTTAGACCAAGTGCCTTCCTCTACCAAGTTGACATATAAGATAGGAAAGAAGCTTCTCTTTCCCTCTTCCCCTCCAACAATCGAAATCAAGGGTAAAAGACCTTTCACTAGGTCATCAATTCCTAAGGAGGTTTTCAAAGAGCAATCTTTACCAGAAACCCCTATGCATAAGGAGAAAGGAAAAAGCATTGAAAATATTGTGGAGGAGAAATAAAAAACCCTTATTCAGAGGAATAAGGGTAAAGGTACCAAAATACCTTTGGAGAGGAAAGATGAAGAATTTGTGAAAGATTTTGAAGAGCCTATGAAGAATAAAGGAGAAGTTGATGTGCAAGAGAAGAAGCATAATGGAAAGGGTTTTGAGAAGGCTGGTGAAACACACAAGAAAATTCTTGTACAGAGGGAAGAAGAGGACGAGAAGAAGCCTTCTAAGACTGTGTATGTCTCTACTCCCTCTGGTGATCAGAAATTCAAGAGACTTATCAACAAACTTAAGGAGTCAAGAAAATAAGTAGCTAAATTGAAAAATAAATCCATGTCTGAAAGAGTCAAGATGACAGATATTATGGATGGCTACAGTCATACCCTTGAATTGGAAATATTTGCAGCAAGGAGGAATCAACCCCTACATACACAACTCCATAACCTCTACAGGCAGAACAGAGGTTTCCAGGCTCAGAATAGGAAGCTAAAGGCGAAACTGAAGCATTTCCAAGATGAGGTAGCCCAAAGGAATTTACAGGTGTTGGTTGAAGCTTCCATTGAAGATGACAAACCAACCACTAAGGAGAGCACAACTACATTGAAGAAGCATGCCAGTGCTAAAAATAAGAAGTCTGTTGAGTTAATTGAAGATACTCTCTCTACCAGAAAGAGTGTGAGGCTACGTGTCAAGATGACAAAATAGTTGGTAAACGGTAAGCTCCATTTTTGGGGACTGTTCCTTTTTGGGAGGGTTAACTAATGTGAAAATACTATCTTTTCCATCTATACAGGCTTCTAGGCATTTATCTACACAGATATTGAGTTTTTGCTAAGTGCTAGCTTCACTCAGTGGTAAAAGCACTACCTATGGTATAGTCAAGGCACCTAAGTAAAATGGTGTTCTCATCATGGAAGAACAGAATCTGCTCTGCACTTGTTCAAGATTCAAAGACGTTGGGTTTTGGCATTGCTACCTAAACCTGTATGAAAACGCAGTGTAAGTGGCACTGCGCAATATTCCACAGAGCACATAATTGGTATATATATGCAACAAAACGACACTACCTACAAGCGCCACACAATATTTTGTAGGGAGCAGGTTTACACAAAGGCACAACACACGGGCGCTACCTTATATTTCAACAGAGGATAAATGATGGCACATATATGTAGCATAGGGGTGCTACCTACAGGCACTACCTTCTCTCCTTGTTCCATTTTAGGGTGCGCTGTCTAGAGTTTCTACTCAAGGAAGTTGCCAGCAAACACCAAGGATCTAGGAGGACTAGGCCAACAACCTTGGATAATTTGATGATGGAGAAAATTACAGAAGTAGAAGCTGGCATGTTGAGGAAAACTATAGGCTCCGAAAGGACACATGGAAAAATAGGAGTTGAGCAGCAAAAAAGGATCAAATCAGTTAGAAGCATGACTGGATTAGTCACTAGCATTTTCTTGTTTTATAGCATAGTTTGTTTTCTTAGTTGTTAGAAAAATAAATGTTTAAGATATTTTCAAGGGAAGGAGGCTAGCTCGTACCTCCAGTTGTTGCCTCCCTTTTTGTTATAAATATATAGATCAATTGCTTTAGTAGGTTCAGATGGTTGAGCAAGGCTCGCTTTATTTTGTAATATTTTGATGAACTGACTATGATCTAGTGATGTACTGGAATTAAGAATTTTTGGCTAATAGAAATCAGCTTCCTTTCCAGTCTATTTGCTTCAGTTGCTAAATGTTCATGCTTTGAAGGATTCACATGAATTATTGTGGTGATGTGATGGTGGATGTTTTATCATTATATTATCATGATGTTTATTTAGCTTTCTTAGTTTATGATGTCAAGAAGATCTTGTGATTAGAAACTTTCTTCCTTAGACTTTTGTAGACCTGATGTTTGCAGCAGTCCCTACACTCCTCTCACTCAAGTCTTCCCTCTATTCATACTTAATCCCAAACTACTGGTAGAAGTTAGCCAAGACCTTAATTGTTGGTGCATGCTAGCCCTGTTGTCTGAGTTAGAACATTACCATTTGAGTCCTTTTCCATTTGACACGTTAAAACACTCTATCATTCACATATAACTTGATGGATACTGGGCTTGCCTTCCATGCAATCTGAAGGTGAATCCTAGTGCTAACAAATCATAAATGGAATGATGAGA
>ML790725.1:171250-198020 GCA_009831015.1 Picea engelmannii | reverse complement strand
AATATATATATATATATATATATATATATATATATATATATATATATATATATATATATATATATATATATATATATATATATATATATATATATTAATTATTAACAAACAAAGAAATAAATGTTGTTTGTGTTATTTAATTAAAGCAACAAGACATTTTTCTTCAAAGTCGGCGTCCTCGGTACTGCAAATAAATTTCACCTGTTGAGTCGACTAGAGATCCTCAAAACTTATGATGGAACGGCTTGCAAATGACTCCAATTTACCAATCACTCTATCATCAAAGAGAACACCAAAATCAAGCAACATATCAGCTTTATCCATTGCATAATTGGAAGAAACAGTCCCGTGCATGCCCAACATCCCCAATATTTTCTCATCAGAAGATGGAAAAGATCCCAAGTCCATTAAAGTACTGGCCACCATAATGCCTCTATGATCTACAAACTCTCAGATTTCCTGGCTAGCATTGAGGCAACCCCCACCGACATATATGACATGTTTCTTAGAGTTAAACACCAAGCGTAGGATCTGTTCTAACTGAGAAATTTGTGGGGCCTTTGGGAGTCTTTCCATATAGCCATGAATTTTTATTTCTTTGTTCCAATCTGGAACAGTCATCTACTACTCAACATCCTTTGGGATATCAACTAAAACAGGTCCCGACCTCCCAGATGTTGTGAGATAAAAGGCCTCACTGATAACTCGAGGAATATCATCAACATCCATGATCAAGTAATTGTGTTTTGTTATAGACCTATTCACCTCCACAATGGCGGCTACCCTCCTTCATCATCGTCAATCTTACCGATCAAATGGAACCTGTAACCAGTGAACACATAGAACGCAAGGGTTTCCAATTCTCCAGATAAAACACTAGTGCAGGCATAATGGTAAGTAGTTATGGTGATCAGAGAATAAACTACAACACGTGTAAAGTAAATATAGCAGGCCACCACAATATAATACTACCTAAACAAAGTCAACTTCACAAATTCACCATTACCTTGCCATCGGTATGTGCAGCCCAAACAATAATGTAGTTATTATGTTAACTAACAGAAACATCTACTTCCAAGCGAGCCAACCTTGACATATGGCCCAGTCTTCTTCAATCATGACAGTGATCGTGTAGAGACATGGAGACATGGCCATCATTGATTTGGTAGTGAAATCATTGTGTGTGGGCATATGCGTCTCTTCGTTTCTGCTCATTATACCAACCGGTTGGAAAAGCAATGAGAGAAGCTCGAAATACATTCAGAATGATAATGATCTGCCATTATGTATGATTGGTGGAAGAGGCAAACTGCCCCATTTGATTTTTTAAATGTTCCAACGAATCTGAAAACACAACATAACCATGTAGTCGAAGAATTCAAAACCCCAAGGAATTTGTGTTGAGATTAGTCCAATGCCTTTTTCACTCCAATAAATGTAAACATAATGAAGGGCAACTTTTATCTCAGTTTGGACATGTCTTTCGATCCCCAAACGTTCAAAATTATCAACCATCCAAAGGAGTTGAAGGGGATCATTGGCAGGACTCATTAATTCTCCATCCGCCATTGAAAGTGAATTGAATATCTCCTTTACTTCCTCAATACATTTCTCAGCACGTTCATCGTATGAACATGCCCCATAAGGTGATGAGAGAGATTGTATGCATTATTGTCCCACAGGTTGGAATGATGATAACCTATGCATCTATGTAAACCATCATCAAATATGGCAGTGCTCAAACTCGTGATCTTGGAATCAATAAGAAAGTATACCAATCCGGTCATGATCGTAAGTATTGATAATATCAATAGTGCAAATAAATACGGAGAAAATGTGAAGAGAAGTGGATTCATCCAATATCTATTCATTAATGGCATTGACTTTGGAACAAAATTTAATCATTTAATGGTGAAATGATCGATCGCTTCAAGATATGGATTGATTGCACATGCATAATCTATGACGTAGTTTGATATGATACGTTTGAGTCCAGATGTTGAAAGTGAGTTCTTGATCTTCCCATCTCTCACGGATGCCACATCATGTAAAACAACAACCAACCGATTAATTTCAAATCTAAAAGTAGATACGATCATTTTGAAGCGTAATTGGAGGGATACATATTGGTTGTTTACTAATACATGATGATGCGTTGGATGAAACGAATAAAACTGTGTTGCCAATAATAGGCAAGCCAACTGATCATCATTTTTTAAGAGATTGGTTTTGATTTGATTTGAAAGAATTTGTTCAGATGAGGTGGATGATCAACAACTAAACTACGCAGATATAGGAAGTTGAAACTGTCACGAAGAATCATTCGAGCAAGCGCTTTAACCTATTCGCAGTCATAGTTGCATTTTAACTTGATTTTCTTGTTGCATTACAAAAGATTAATCTGCTGGTCGAAGTTGGATTGTGAACAGAGAACAAAGGGTTTGTAATTCAATTAATCACAGTTTCAGTTTCATTTTGTTTTTGATTATTTCCTAACGCCACTATTGTTTTATTGTTTGCAGATCTGCAAATTTATTCAATCACTGTTATAGCAAAAACGTCATTGTTTCAGCCAGTAAAATTTTTCCATAACAACATGTAAGATGTCGTTGTACCAGCATGCTGTAACAGCATGCTGTAACAACATGTAAAATTTTCATTGTATTAGCATGCTGTAACAACATGTAAAATTTTCACTGTATCAGCATGCTGTAACAACATGTAAAATTAGTTTTGTTTTTATTTGTTAATTTTTATTTTTTTTACTATGTTTATTTGCAGGTCAAAGGATGGACGCAAAAAAATTCATTCTTGAAATCAAAATCATCCCTAATTTTTGATCCTCGCGATCGCATGAAGCACGAAGGAGAGCATACTTATTCTAGGTAAAAGCAAAATCTGATAATGAAAACAAAAACTAAAAATGATAGCCTACCTACTCTATGTTAATTACATCTTAGAAATCAGTTACGTGTAGTCAAATAACCAATGGAACCAAGCATGCAACAGTAACAACAATATATTTTATGGCAATTTTTCGAATGAAAAATAGAATTTTACAAGAATGAATGAATCTAGTTGCTGTAACTGTAAATTAACAAAATAAAAAGAAAAATAAAAAGAATCTAACCTGGTAGTCGCTTGAAACCATCGTTCGATATAGATTTCGTAGGCACAGTTTCCCTCGCTTAGATCATGCTGTAGCTCCTCATTGTCCTCCTCATGTTCCTCAGATGTTGATTCCTCATTCGTTTCTGGAGGAGCATTTAAGCTCTGGGCTGCTGTCAATATCTCCTCTTCCCGAGAAGAAGAAATCCCAGCTTTCGCCAGGATCTGAGCGAGTTGTTCCAAGATGATACTCATAGTTAAATCATATTGAAAAAGGGTTTCTTACATCACCCCAAACCAAAATAAAAAACTAAAAATCACACTTGCTGAAACACATCAAAACCTCTTCACAGTTGCAAAAAAATTGAAATTGCAGAAATTGAAATTGCTAGAATTGAAATTTACACTTATGCTTGCAGGAATTGAAACACTCCCTACATGCCCTTACCCATATGTCACCTTAGATTTAGGAGAATGAATAATCATACTTGCATGAAAATTCAAACTAAACTTCAATCCATCGTGCTTCCCCGACAACGACGCCAAAATGTTAGGCGGAAATATTGTCATTTAATTTTGTTGTAGTACTTGCCCAACTATTTAATTTGTCAATTTGAGGTTCATAGTCTTACGAAGAACACACACTATATATGCAGGACTGAATTAGAATTAATCTAATCTAAATTGCTGAAATGAAATTAATCTAGGAAAGCATTAAAAGACTAACTAGGAAAGTAGGAAATTAATCTAGGAAAACAATACAACATGTGAAGAGTTGAATGACAAAAGACATATGTGAGCTCACACAATAAATCAATATCAAATTATATTACAAGAATCAAATGACAAAGCATGAAAGAATAACAATGAAAGAAGCAAAGCTAAGAATCCCCTTCTCCTAATTACAAGACTAAATTATGAATTACATGCCTCCCCTGCATGAAGAGAGAACACTCTCTTATATACATGAGTTTCATAATGACAGATCCACTATTCTATGAACTTATTCCTTCAAATCCTCCAGAAATATCTTGGATAATATATCCTATCAAAATATCCATGATCTTCTCCTTTGAATATGCTTGAATGATTGTCCCAAATATTCTTCAAATCTTCAAAGCTTGAAGATGAAATTCGAATTTGAGGCTAGGTGGTAATATTTGACTTTGTTGCAATCTTCAAAGATGCCTGCACACATCATCAAACTCATCCAACCTTGATATATAATGAAAATATGTTAATTTCTAATATTTAATCACAAATTCACTTGTAATACTAAAATGAATAAAGTGGAAAATAATATTGTGAAACCCAAATGTATTTATGAAAATGGTATGATGGAAGGTTAATGGGACGATGAAATGTAAGGAATAGTGAAGGAAAAGGTGGATGAAAATATGACATTTCTGAGGCCCAACACCTCTAAGGGCTACATATTTAAACAACATCTCCATCAATTATACAAAATTGATTACATTAATTGTTTCCCCTATCTTAGCTGAGTGGTTTCAACAAGAGGCAATATATCCGCCTTAAATCTTGGTTAGTTAAAACCGCCATATCCAATTAGTTGTCATATTCGTAACAGAAAAAGCCTTCTTGTAGAGTTACAGTTACAACTAGTCAGGGCTCCTGTAGAGTTATAATTACAGCTAGTGAGGGCTTTCTACATACGACATGAAAAGTATAAGGTAATATTTCCAAGAACATGAACTGTACTATACTGTAATATTTCCATTAAAGTTTTAAGGTAATTTATTTTCGAGAACTTGAATTGTACTATACTATAATATTAGAGTTTGAAGAGAGCGGTAGGGCAGGGAAAATTGTATATTTTCTTGTTGCACATTAGGGTTCCTAATTCCCATGGAAGAGATTGTGGACTTACATAATGCAGAGGATAAATTAGAAAGGTTGGATTTGAAAGGCACTTGACCTGTATATTACGATACCTTCCCATGGCTCCTCCTCTACTGTAGAAGAGTGTGGTAGCTTGTATTTTATGTAGAGTGTGCATACAGATATCCACTCAACATGCATCGACTACAACCACCATGACCATCAAGTGAAACAATCTCTCGACTTCAACAATTTGCAATGTACGTGGTTATTTTTAAATTTTGAATTTTTAAATGATTTGTTATGTATGACAAATAGAGATACAAATTTCAGCAGGGGTTACATCAGGACCCTACCCAATCAGAAAATCAAATTACGAAATTGAAAATTATAAAAATGATTTATTGTTTCCAAAATAATGAAAATAATAAATTTGTTTTTGATAACATTGTAAAATCTTTTAAAAAACTACAAAATACACCAACTAATAATGCATAATGCATCTATTAATGGACAGTAAGTGATGGTTGACCACAAAGTGAATGCTAGAGTCCCTAGCCAAAGGCAGGGACTAATAACACCAAGTTGCTTTCACTAATACATCATTGGACATTAAAGTCTGTATATTCTTATACATATTTAGATAAGGTAAGGGGCCCCTCGTTCAGCAAAGAGATGCATTTTCCCACCTCAATAAAGTATAGGCATTGACTCCTTAAGAAAGAGAGATCATACTATCTTTTGTTCTACTAATTCAAGTAGCCAAACAAGAGCTTCCAAAGATGCTTGTGTTTGTGTAGATAATGTAGCCTTCAACATATGGGATTGACACAAATTATTTCTTGGAAACAATGGATTTAACATGCATTTATCCACCCTGCTTATGAACATGGGTACACACTTTTTCCCAATCAAATCAAACTAGGCTACCTTTGTTAAGTTGTCCAATCAAATTAGTTTCTGTGCCTTTACCCATAACTTGTTGTCTAATACCGGTTGCAATGTTGAATGCTCGCATTAGACTCTAAACTTTTTATTATCATTCTCAAGACTAAGGTGATAATGCTATGATCGAGAGTGTTGGTTGTCCAATTCAACCCCTATTCTCCCATCAATAAATAGATGTGGCATTAATATGTGGTAAGGGAAGGGGATTGAGTCACCATAGATACCTCTAGAAATGGACATATTACATGAACTCTTTCCCTAGACCTAAGGCTAGGAATAAGACCTAAATTCCTCATTGACGAGTGCCTTATCCTAGGTCATGGTTCAAGGACAAAATAGTGGGGCCTAATCCCCATACAAAACCTTTAAGGCCCATGCACATATCAATAGGCCACAACATAAACCTTATGGAATTAATATTTGGTCTAGTAGTGGGATACATGCTCAATTATAAGGTTTGGTGCAACAAGGAAATATCTCCTGACCAAGGACATGCTTCTTGTGATAAAAAATAGGGGCTTGGTCCCTAAATGTTAGATATAAGGAACATGGGCCATATACATGACCATAAACCACACGACATGCCCTTTAGACAAAATATTTGGCCTAAGAGTGGGATACGAGCTTGATTCCAAGTTTTAGAATGCCATGGATGGGTCACCTCGCCAAGAACATGGTTTACAACCAAAAATTGTTACCCTATAGGCCATGGGTTGTGCACAAGCCCTCTAACCATGACAAAGACCTTTAGAAGGAATTTTTTTTGTAATTGGCATATGGACCTGATTCCAAGGATTGCCACACTTAGGATGGATCTCCTCATCCAAGACATGATTTATGCATAAAAAACTATGAAAATATGTACTATACACTCCTTTTAGGGATCGTGGGAAAATCATAGGACCCCAATGATGACATAACACTTATGGAAGGAATATTTGTTCCACAAGTGACATACATGACTAATTCTAAGGTTTGGTGCACCAAAGATGGGTCTTTTTGATGAAGAGATTGTTCAAGGGTAAAAAATAGGGGTTAGGACCTAAACACCACTTTTGGGGCTTTTAGGGATTTTAGGCTATGAATTTGGTCTTGAATAATGACATAAGCAATATGGAAGGAGTCTTTGTTTCATGAGTGTGAATTGGATTGATTTCAAGGTTTAACACACTAGGGATGGTCAAATCACCAAAGACATGGTTAGGTGAAAAAAACATTACCTTAGGCACTCTACACTACTTCTAGGGCTTGTGGCCCATGCATAAGATCCTTGACCAGGAAAAAAAACTTTAGAAATAATATTTATTCCACAAGTTTCATATGGGCATGATTATGAGGATTGGCGCATTGGTGATGGATCTCCTTATTCACTACATGGTTAAGGGAAAAAACATAGGATATTAGGCCATTTACAATGCATTTAGCTCTCATGGGAAAATTGCAGAGTCTCCACCATAACAAGAAAAATTCTAAGGATTGGTTCACCAAGGATGGGCTTCTAGCCTTGGGAATCATTCATGGATAAAAACTAGGGTCTTTGGCCCTAAACTATAATTTTAGGGCTTATGGCCATGCACCAAGTCTTAAACAATAATGTGAGCCCTTCATAACGAGTATTTAGCTCATGAGTCTGACACTAGCCCAATTCCAATGTTAGTTGCACTAAGGACACGTCTTCTAACACAATAAATGCTTCAAGGATGTCTTAAGGGGACTAGACTCCTAAATACTCAAAATTAGGGATTAAACCTATAACGTACCCAACCACCCAGGTTGGGCCACGTCATGCAAAACTTTCTCATTAACAGCTCTGATAACATTTTTTTAACATACCTAACCTTCAACTAAGAAACATTATGTGCATAATACACATAAAAATGAAACTTCTGCTAACTAAAGCAATTATTTTACCGTTAGTCGATTTCTTGTAGCTTACAACTACAAATTTAAAACAGATTTAGCTACTATCCATAACCATAAAACATATGCATCTAAATCATGTGAATAATCAACATGTAATACAACTAAATCGTTCATTTCAACAACATAAAATTAATTCTCATTCACACAGAGTTCAAGCTCAACAATAACACATGTAAATAACTCTGTATAAGATAAAACAATTATCTTTAAACAAGAATCGTGCAACCAACTTCTTGTGACATGTGTTCCACCCAACCATAGACTGACTTTACCATGGATAACTTAAGGGATATACCATCCATTTATCAGGGTTAACCCAAGGGATGTACCATTTGTTTATCAGGAATAACCCAAGGAATGTACCATTCGTTTACCAAGGTCTCTTTGGCACAAGTAGCTAGGAATATCTCAGATGGGAACTCAAGGGAACTTGCTGCTAGGAAAAATATTAGCAAACCAACAACAAACACTTATTTTTTTAGTGCAACTAACACAAGAGTTCAATCTTCATGCCTGTCAACCTGGCTCTTTAGTTCTCTAGCTCCAATTCGCCCCAATTACACTCCATAGTTCGCCCTCCATGGCTGCACCAACTCCCCCTTCTCTTTATTTTTCTCTCCTTTTTATTTTCTTGCACAAAACTTGATTGATTAAAAATTCTCTCCCAACCCATACAGATTTCCTCTCTTATGGCTTGCCTTTCTTGACTCACACTCTTCCCCAAGTTTATTGTACTAAACCCCCATGTGCCCAATAAATTTGGGATGTGACCACTCACACCCACCCTCTTACATGTATTCAATGATTGGCTTTGGAAACACTCAATCAGAAGGATGTGATCACTCACACCCACCCTCTTACATGTATTCAATGATTGGCTTTGGGAACACTCAATAAAAAATCATAAGGTTCATATACAATTGGCAAGTTTAGGGAAAGGGGTTAAATTGATATACATGGGTAATTCCCCCCTTTGACCCCTGTTGGCCATTATCCTAGACACTTCCCCCTCTTGCAGATTAATTCAGCCCCTATCTCTTGTCCCTGCCCCCTTAGCCACAGACATCACATATTTATTATTAAAACATTGAAATACAATTCATATATGACATCGCCTCTCCATAACCACATATTATATGCACATAAGCATGAATTCAAGTGGGAATTATAATGGGGGTATTACAAAAACCAAGGAAGAGGCCCAATTAGAATCTCCCTTATTTGGAATGGAATAATCCTCTGGGTTATGGGTCGATAACCATTCGATGGGACTTATAAACAATTTCAAAGAATTTACGTTTTTACTCTTTTTTATTATATGTAAAATACAATAAATGAAACTAATTTGAATGGGCATAAATGAGTCTCTCCCCCAAAGGTAATTGTTGAAGACAATGAATATAAATAATTTTGTAACTTTATCTTTCTAAGAAATAATTCTACTAAATAGGTATAGCTATTTAGTAGAATTATGTTTTCTTTTCATTTTCCTCCTGCTGCCTCATCTCTTCTTATGTTTTCTTTTGCTCCTCAGCCTACAATCTTTATTATTTAACTTTCTTTTTTATTTCCTTATCCAAGAGTCTTTGTTCCTCATTTTTTCTCAAATCCTCTTCTTGTTTGTTTTTTCCCTCTTCTTCCTTTTTCTTCATCTTAAATTCTAATATTTTTTTCTCGTGAGCATCTTTCAGTTCCTTTTTACACTACTTCAAATGATTTCTTTTTATTTTCTAACTCCAATTGGACACTTTCTTCTTCTCGTCTTTTCCTTATCTCCTCCTTAATTTTTATTTTTCATTTCCTCCTCCTATTGATGTCTTATTTTCTCATCTTGAATTGATTTTATTTATTTTTCTTCCCTTAGTATTATCTCTTTAAGCATTATAACGTATTTCCCTTCCTTTATTGTTCTTTCCACTTCAGCTAACCCCCTATTTAACTCATCTAATTTTTAATCTAGGGACATGACATTTAAAGTTACTAAGCTCGAGGATTTGAACTTAGCCTATACATCATCCCAATCCTTGCAATTTTCATTACGAAGTTCATCTTTCCATTTCTCATGAGAATATGGAAAACATGGACAGATCAATTCAGATTGTTCAACCACAAGACCTTTTGGGTCAGTCCTTCTGAACTAACCTTGAAAAAATATGTACTCAAGGATGGCATTGGCTTCCTTTCTAGCTTGTTTTGGATCTCTCAAGTGATAGTGGCCCGAGATAAATTTATATGGAATAAATATTTTCTTTTTGGCTTCTTTAAGTAAAGAAGCATTGAATCCTTGCAAGACAATTTGGTAGCTAATCTCTCCCAGAACTAACCTATTTGGCCCGAGATAAATTTATATGGAATAAATATTTTCTTTTTGGCTTCTTTAAGTAAAGAAGCATTGAATCCTTGCAACACAGTTTGGTAGGTAATCTCTCCCAAAACTAACCTATTTGGCCTGAGATAAATTTATATGGAATAAATATTTTTTTTTTGTCTTCTTTAAGTAAAGAAGCATTGAATCCTTGCAACACAGTTTGGTAGGTAATCTCTCCCATAACTAACCTATTTGGCACAAACCTTGGTAACAAATGTGGTGATCTAGTTGCACCAAAAATTCTCAAATAGGTGTAGTCCTCTTGCAAGTAACAACTTCCAACATGCCCAATTAGCCTCATGGCCTCTTTAGTTAACATCAAACATTCTTTGCAAAACATGAGACTATGAAAATGGTGCCAAAAACTGATCACAAATAGTAGAATAATGCTTCTTGTACTTGTTCTCCTAGAGAATTTGACAATACACATGCATAGGAGGTTCTAAAATGTGCCAATTAAGGTTACATGTGCAAATACATCCGTTGCACAAATCACATCGAACAAATTAGATGCCATGTATAATGTTGGTACTACTCTTGGCTTGGCCCTATCCTTTTGAACTATTTCAATCATCTTTCCTAGTGAATGAGAAAGGATGGAGACCCAACTAAACATGCTACCATTAGTCACCATAGTCTATTCTAGTGGCACCCATGCATATTTGAAGTGTAGGAAATCTATTTATCCATATGATTTATCTATCAAGTCCATTGTATACACGAATCGTTCTCATAGATTTGTGATGGAATAGATGCCATTAGACTTGAAGAAAAATATTTTTTTCTCTACCAACCAACTGGATAGAATATTCTTGATATTATGCCTTTCATTAAAATATTCCACAAATATGTTTGACATATAAACCTTAGGTTTTGGTATCCTGTAATACTTCTCCAATTAAATTGTGAGATAAGAACCTACACACTTTCCTTCCTCATTTATGATAGTGCTATGGTTTGTATCAGTGTGATAGATGATCCAATCAATAACCTCAACAAAAGGCATGACAAGTGTCCTCACTGAGAAAAAATTAAATCAAGGTCTCCTTATATTAATGAATACCTTGTCATCTTCTTCCCTTATCTCAAGTTCACTATGAGGGATTACATCCATATACTCTTCAATATACAATCTTCTATAAATCCCCCCCCATCCTAGAAAAGGGTTCTGAGTGCCTGTAATGGCCTCAGTGTCTTTGAACACAATGTTTGGTTATTCATCCTTAGGTGTAGGTATCATAATGACAGGTACATATTCTTTGGATGAAGTATCAATTTCAACTAGTGTCTCCTAGGAAGTTTCTATTGCCTCCTTGGGTTGCTTCCCCTTAGGGGATTTTCTAGGTGTTCTAGTAGGAGTCCTCCTTGGAGGAATTATACCCAGAGAATAATGGAACATAGGATCATAGTGAATGAAATGTTTTATTTATTCACATTAGTTTTAACCATTACAACCTTATGAAAAATTCTAAAATGATGTAAGGAACTAAAATAAATTGGAATGCAAATTTTTTTCCCAAAAAAGTTGGTGTATTTTTATTTCATTAAAAGTTGCAACCAAAGCCCCAAAGTACATAAAATATTATTCCATATAATTACCCAAAATTTTGGGACCTCCAACATAATGTTCGTCCATCCATCTAAGATGTAACTCCTATCTACCCATATTCTTAATTTACTACAGAGTTTTACATGATATATTTTGTAGAAAATGCCCAAATATAGAATACAAAATAGAGCATGATTAATCAAAAGGTTGAATATCATGTGGAACCTCATCCTCTTGATTTGTAGATTCATAAGGAGAATTTAGATCCAGGAGTGGAACCACATCCAACAAAGGAGAAGAATTCATCTATGACCTTGAGCCAACAATTGACAAAGGAGATCAGAGTTGAAGCTCCTCCACCTGAACCCACAACACCATCACTTCATCTTGCAACTGGCCCACCATATCTTGATGTTGCACTGGTGTGTCCATAATGAAAGTGACTATTGAATTCAATGCATTTATCAAAATTTCAAGCATATTCTCATATGTCATCTCATTCTCTTCCATCAAATCATTCCGCTGACCATGCCCAACACTATTTTCTGTGGCTACCACCTTCACAGAAGTGAAAATACTTGACCCAAGAAAGGTGCACCATAAATGATGAATTATGCCACCGAACAAACTCAAAATCCCCTATAGAAGACTGCTTGAGATAAATTCCTATCGAGGTCGGAAGTAAACTCAGGGAACCAACATAAAAACTATTCCCTATAAGAAGCAATCTTACAGAATATATAGCTCCCATCGATCAACATCCCCATGCCATAGCCATCCCATCTTTGATAAGCCATCAAATTCTTAATCTGTTTTCCAAACAGAAATTCTTCCCTCCATCTATGCCAATTCACTTCAAAATATGACTCGATTAATCTCTCCAGGATACTATTATGTTCCTCTATTAAAGACACACATGAGAACTCATGAAATTTGACAACAACTAAACAACCCAACTCATATATTCATACCTCTTGACCCTTTCCAATATTTGCAATGATGAGAATCGACCTTGCAATTGACAACTCCCCCAATTGATTATCCATGGATTTCCTCATGCGCACAATCCCCACACTGTAATCTTTGATCCCATGAGCCTCTCCACCACAAGTTCTCTAGACCATCACATGGTTCCAAAAAACACAAAATTCCCAATCGCTCCCACCTACACCAGAATTAACTATATTGTCCTTAACATGTTCCCCTTCACATCGACCCATTACTTCCATGTTGCCTCCATGGGGCCTGACTCCAAATTTAGGTGCAAACATTAGGGAGGGAAGAAAAAAGTAACGACCATGTTTATCCACAAGGATCTAGGGTCTAATCCTATGGCCTTATTGGCCATTTCATCTGCGTGAGTATTATTTTCCTGAGAACATGAAAAAAATCAATGGAGAGGAGACTTAGAATGAGTCTGATGCACCCGATGAGGGCCTTCAACCCCATGTCCTTTTGTTGTGAGGCTACTTCAAAATATCTTATGGTGTTTTTTAAATCACCAACAATGTTCAGCTAGGATATTTGGCTATCTTTGGCAATCAGGAGCCCTTGCAAAAAACCATAAGCCTCAGCTTTGTTGTTTTTAGAGGTTCCTAGATTTCAATAAAACTCAACTTTCATGTCTCCTCTGGGTCCAAAATCACACCCCCCCCCGCACCTTCCTCCCATGGATTTCCTTTAGAAACATTGTCAAAACATAGAGTAAATAACATCCGGAAGTCCAACCAACATTGATACTTAGGAGGTGAAATATGAAGCTGCCAATATGATATTTGAGCAATCTTGTTGCAAACCATAAAATTCAAGTTGAATTTGTTCAACCATTTCTCTTCCCATGTGTCCAATATTTGAGGGGCCTCCAACTCGAGTTTCCTAGAATTAAGATATTCAAACATCTGACCTAGAGATTTGGAAGTGACAGAAAGAGGACACGAATGTTGTTCTCTAGAAATGACCATGCTTCTTTCTAACCATACTTTCCAGCAAACATACTTTGGAGATGCCATCCCCACCCTTTTGAAAAGAAGTTTTCCTCTAAATGTGCCATTATAGTATGAGCTCCATTTTAACAATAAAGGTTTGATTGAGGATGGCCATGGGACTTGATGAATCAATTTTAAATATACTGTCTGTCATACCTTCTTAGAAAATTCACACTCTAGGAATAGATGTAGAATGGATTTTGAATTCCGCCTACACAAGGCACAACGGAAAGGACCAAGGAAACCTCTTTTACATAGATTACCCTGATGAGTATTTTCCCATGAGCTAATATCCAAAAAAAAATATTAACCTTTGGGAGTCCATCACTATTCCAAATGTTTTTCCAAACATTCGATTTCTTAGAAAAAATACCTTGATGAAGTAAAGAAACATATCCCCCCTTGACTGAATACCCATTGGCTCCCCAATTTTTTTTTATCCCTACCATACTTATGAATTGGAGCCGCACCCTAAATCTTTATCAGAAGGGGGACCACCAAATCCCTGAGATGGAGAAGAACCTCCCCCAAGTCCTAACTTGACCATGAACCTGCAAGATCTGATCTAGAATTTCAAACAATGAAACCTTGTTAGATTTCTCAAACCAAAATCTAAGAGGAGTAATAGATTGATCCTGCAACATGTGAGGGTTTCCAAAGAAGTTATCCTGCCATAATTTTATATTCCTTCCATTCCTTGGGATCAAAGTGAGGGAGAATTGAAAAAATGAGAGAGAGGCTCTGAGGAGCCACCATATTGGGGAACCATTTTGAGCCAAAGGGGGGCTATCAAGACATGATTCTCCTACACTCCCTAAAAAAATATTTTTTAATAAGGTTTTTTTTCCATGACTCTCGATCACCTGTGACTAGCCTCCACAAGATTTTAGAACCCAGGGAAATATTAACCAAATATAGATCATGCACTCCCAGACCACCATGCTATTTTGGGGATCTGACTAAGAACCAATTCGCTAAGTGGAAGTGATAAGAATTCATTTTCCCCCCTTGCCATATAAATTTTTGGATTTCCTAAGACATATATTTTTTGATACCTACTAGAACTAGTACCAAGGAAAATTGAAATATTGGATGCATCGAAAGGACATATTTCACCAACACTACCCTCCCTTCTAGATTTATCCATAAGGCTCCCTATGACTCGAATTTGTCTTTAATTTTTTGGAATATGACTTGTCGCGCTTCAAAAGGGAGAGATTGAAGACATATCGGCATCCCCACATATTTAAACGATTTCCGACTTGTTGTAAATGGGGAATTGAAAAACATTGGCTATTACCATGAGGGAATGGGCGTCCACATTTCAAGCATACAATTGAATTTTTTTTTTTTTAATCAATCCTTTAGATACCTGGGTAAATTGGTCTAGTATGATCTTAAATATGGCAATAATCGTTCGTCTGGCTCCACCCAGGAGTAGCATATCATATGCAAATTGAGAATGATTAATCCTCTTGACCCTTCTAGAAATATGAAGACCAATGATCGAGCCTGTCATTCTTTCACTTTATAAATTCCTATTTAATTCTTCAACCATCAAAACACACAAAAGAGGGAAATAAGACACCGTTGACAAATTCCCCTTGAGGCTTTAAGAATTTTGTTGGATGATCATTAATAAGGGGGTAATTCCATGGGTTGTTGATACACGAGCCTATCCATTTAATCAATTCCCAACTAAATCCAATTTTTCTTAGAAATTCTTTGAGAAAACTATGTCTAACCCTATCAAAATAATTTGCCATATCCATTTTGAGAATCATACCTCTTTCCCTTCGAGCTTTGCTAGAATGAATGGCCTCCTACACCAAGATAATATTATCCTATATCTGCCTCTTTTCCACAAAACCTCCTTGATTAGGGAGGATAGGATTACTTAATATAGGTTTGAGTCTATTTGTTATGACTTTCAACATTATTTTTTAGGAAAAATTACATAGAGATATAAGCCGAAATCAATCAAAAGTGGAATATTTATTTTCTTTTTGAGTCAAGGCCAAAAACATTGAATTGGTTGCTCCTTCCATTCTAGCCAATTTGTGCATGTACTGAATCACTCTTACCAAGTCAAATTTGATGGTAGACCAACAACATTTATAATAATGAGTGGTAAACCCATCCGACCCATGAGCCTTGTCTGGATTGAACTGAGAAAGAGCCTCAAATATTTCCTCTTCTATAACTGGTTTGACTAGGTCCCTATTGTCTTCTTCTGTAACCAACAAAGGAATCTGAGATGTAAACTACCCACATAATTCCAAATCCATTCAACCATTTTCAATATAGAGAGTTTCAAAATGAGTTGAGTCAACCTATTTAATATCCTCAAAGGAAGATAGAATCTCACCCTCTGGAGAGGTGGTTTCATCCACCCTATTTCTCCATTGCCTAGCCTTGGCCTACCTATGAAAGAAGGTTGTATTTTTATCACCAGTCTAGAGTCATATGCTTCTAGATTTCAGCCTCCACATTTCCTCCTTATTTAAAGATCTACAATAATTTTGATACATTATATGTTCTTCCTGCAACATAGATGGGGTTATTGGATCTCTCTCTAAACTGTCCTGGATGAACTCCAACTATTTTTGGGTATCAACCACTTCTAATTTTGGAGATTAGAATTTTTCTTTTTCCCGGAGCTTTATAGTAGATTTGGTATCATTAAGTTTTTTCTCCCAAATATAAACTAGGGAGCCTGAAATCCATTGATTCCATGTATGAGACACAAGGGAGAAGAAGGCATGATCATCCATCCACAAGGGATTGAATCTAAAAGGGATAGGACCCAAATTTTCTTCCTTCAAAAAGAACAAAGAGATGGGACAATAGTCCAAACTTTCCCAAGGGAGAATATGAGAAATGATCGAACTAGGATTTTCCAAGAAAGAGTTGTGAATTAGGAAACAATATAACATGACAGAAATGTGCCATGTGCATGTTCTTCTATTGTTCTAAGTGAATTTTCCCTTACTTGGATGACTTTCTATCAGATCTAGGGAGGATATAAGGTCTTCCATATTTTCTCTGAATGGATCTTGAACAATGGAACCCCCCCTTTTCTCATTACAATGAAGGGTGGTATTAAAGTTTCCCACAATAATACAATTTTGACCAATTCCTAAATCCCCTAATTCTAAAAGATATTCCCAACATTCTGTTTTTGTGTTGTAATTATTTGGCATATAAACATTAACCAAATGAATCATGTTACCTATATGCAAATGCATGAGTTTGTCCATGATCCAATGTTTCATTTCAAAACTTCTTTCTAGATGAAACATACCAGGGTTCCATAAGGTGCATAGACCCCCTGAATCCCCCCTAGCATTGACCACTACACACTTACTTATTTTCCAAAACTAACTACTCTCTTAAAGGATAGCCATGTCCCTCATTTTTGTCTCCTGGATTAGAAGGACTTGAGTTTTCTCCACTCTGATGATTTTTTTCATTTCCTCTCTTTTTTCTTTGCTCCCAAATCCTCTGCAATTCTAGGAGACCAACTTCATTATTTACCTAAAGGTTTATTCTCCCCTCCTTTTGAGGGTTGAGAACTACCTTGGGTCTCCCATTTGGGGGGATGATAAATACCTTGAGCACAACCTCCCTTCACGTATTTTTTAAAATTTACATCCAAAGTGGTTTGGATTCCTAGCTCATTTTCCCGATCCGCTTCTTCCTTCCTCCCATTTCTATTCGATCTGTGAGCCATATTATTAACCGACATACTTTGGGATGTTTCTCTATCAAACTCATCCGCAGAGTCCTCCTAAACCCCTTCCTCAAGAATTATTGGGATTCCTAACTTCGGTCTCATGGAAATTCTTACAGGGGTGGGATCACCATTCTTAAGAGAGGAAGTGGACTATCTCTTTTATGGAGGCTCCTTTTCCTCAACCTCATTCTTTGAGGTACCTTCTAATCACATGGGATTGTCCTGAGATTCCTTGATTTCTACCTCCAAATTCAACAGGTTGTCATACATGTTTTTGCTACCTTTGGCTTGATCGCGCCCTCCCCCAACAACTGAAATAGGTGGAGTCAAAGGAATAAGGAACCATTGTGGGATTAACTACTGGTATTTTTTTGTTTGTTGCATGATTTGTTTCCTTTGTGCATTCTTTCCTTTGGGTTATTTCTACTACTCATTTTCCCCTTCGTGAGGAATATCATGATTTACCTTTGTGAAATTTTGGCAAAGTGGCCATAGTCATGACAGGATTTACATTTGAAAGGGAGTTTCTCATAATCCACCTATTGAATATATGTCCAATTTCCAAGTTTAATTGGATGGCTTCTAAAAAACCCTTTTCTAGATCCACCTTCATGCAGATCCTTGCACATATCAAAATCCCTTCTCATGGTTTGACGCGATCGATATACCTACCTAGGGTATTTCCTATACTCCATATGGTTTCATCATTCTAGTAATACAGAGGTAGATATGACAAGGAGACCTAAACTGGAACTGTGGAGGGGATATCATTCTCAGGAAAAAAATCTAGAGTTCATTTATTTAAGTACATACCCCAATATCCCATAAAATAGGGACCACTTATGAATATGAGTTCATGATCCACCTTGATTTAAAACATAAAAACATAAAACCCCTTTCCACAAAAGGATGAGGGATTTTCCCCTCGATCAGGGGCTTCCATTTTTTTATCTATCCACTGAGCCATGGCCCAAGGAGACATGTATAATCCCATGAACTATCCAATTATTCCATTTTCAGTAAGACCCAGAGAAAAAATTCTAGAGGTCGAAGGATGGAAAAGAACCTTTGGAATATCATCTATTTTTTGACAAATCTAGAGGGTGGAGGTTTAACATACTTACTGTATGAATCCACTAGAGATTGTAATGGAACTATGTCCAGAGGATTCAACAAGGCTATGGGGGCAGATCCCCCCCTCTTGAAACCGAATCCATACACTAATAGAAACAATATTAGAGTAAAGCACATGAAAACGATAGCCATGGAGCATCCATTCTAGTTCAAATTGGCATGACAATTTGAGAATGGGTTTGAGGAGAATTTAGACCACTCATTCATTTTCACAAGAAAATCAATAGTCTCCACTGTATTAATTCACCATAATAGGGGTTCATTCAATAAAACTTAGAAAATATCATGTTTATGAGAATGTGGATGAAGAACCACAAATTCTATGCAAAGCAAATTATCAAAATCAATAAACACTTTGGCTTGACGAGAGAAGTCAATCCACTACATGCATATATGGAGGAAGCTAAAAAATGAACAAACAATTGCTCAAGGGAAACCAAACCCAACTGACAAACTAGTATTGGCTTCCAATTATTGGCACACACACTCAATATAAGATCGCACTGTCTATTTCTTACTCCTAGAAATCAATCGTCACTCAAAGAATTCAAATTCTAACTTTGGTGAGCAAAATAGTGGCAAATGCTTGAACATTTAAAACCAAAACAAGTCAATCTAGTGATTTCCAAATATGGATCAAACTTGATTATATTATGCAAATATTCAAAATTGATGGAGATTAGACAATCTAGTGACCAAATCAGGAAATTAATGGCTAACAACAACTAACTAGATCCATTATCAATGATCAACCTTCACTTTTATGTTTAGGAAAAGACTAGAAATGTAGCGATAGCAAGTTCATTTGGGTCAAGAATTTTAGTGGTCCATATCATACAATTACTACAGGGCTCTTTCTCCAATTGAGAAGAAAATGAACTTAATTTCGACCTCAGGAATAACATTAGTAGGTTGTGTTCCGAAAGTGATAGACTTCAAAGAGTTTTTTCAATGGTTATGTTAGTCCCTAAAGTTGCACTCGGCTGCTAAGGGCAAGCTAGGGCATCATTGATTTATTGAAAAAGTGTTTTGAGGGTTTTATGATTTGGTTTTTTGAGTAAGGTGGTTGGAAATTGGTTTCAAGGTAACAACATAACATGAAAATCAAGATCAGAACAAAGTATATCCCATTGACTAAATAAAAGGTGGACACAAAGATGGATTAAACCAATTAAGAAAAATGAAGGTGAAGCCTTCAATTTGTCAACTTCACAAGAATTCTTGTCTCATAATATCATAAAGAAACAAGACTATCGGCTTGATACCAAAACTTGAAAAATTATCTCTACCATAAAATTTTCACTGTATAAATTAACAGTCAAGAATAAAAAAGCATTGCAATCTGAATAATCAATTCAAGCATGAAGAAAAAAATAACAGAGAATAAAAAGAGGGTCTAACCATCCATATGCCTTTACTATTAAGTGTCAAATTGAACATAAATTCCTTTTACAGTGAGCTTCACAAAAAGGTCCCTTGGATCTCCAATTTCTCCCCCCCCTTCTTCCTCTCATTCTACAGAGTTTATATAGAAACAATACATAATAATCAAGATCCAAAAGAAATGGATCTGAAAACCTCCTCATCTATGTTTAGTTTCTTGTTTCAAATAATCAAGGAGAAGATCCAATCTGATCTCCAATTCGAATTGACGAGGTGGCTTGTCAACCGTTGTCCATGAGATTTTTCAGGAAAACAAATATGGTAAATTCCTGAAAAATAGGGTCCAATAATCAATTCGAATCTCTTAAATGGTGATAGTTGTGTAAAAACTGAGAGAGGTTTTTGTAAAGGGGAATGTTTCCAACAAAAACCTCTTTTTCTTTCAACAAATTCATCTCCAGCTGTTTTGCAACTCCTCTTGAAGAAAAAGACTAAAACATGTAAAAATAACAGAGAATTTCCTGTAGCTTTTCAGGTTCTTCTTTTAAAGATTATTTACATCTAATGGTACTTCTACCAATTCTGAAATAGTGTTTCCATCGTTGTTATGTTTCCCTGTGTAGCCACGAGCCTTTGAACCTTCACAAGGCATATCATTGTTGACAATTTTTTCTTCCATGTTTTTATTTGAACCATTAGTTACTTTTGGTTCCATTTCAATCTCTGTTTTCTTGCAATCTTGTGTAGCATCAGACATACTGTTATCCTTCCAGGATTTACCACAAGGAAACATACTAGGCACTAATGTAGTCTTCCGGTGTTTATCAACCAGTTTGTGAGATGTAAGCCACTTGCCTTTATCATGAACCTTCCAACTCTTGTGGCCGGGGTGACGTTTCAACTCAGGAAACTCAATAGACACATCTACAAGCTCTATTGATCCCCCACTTTGCCCAAGCACCTCGACAACAACAACTTCATCTTCTACTGGATTCAGTGAGCAAGTAGAGTAAACTAGTTTCCCTCCAACTTTAAGCGATGCAACACCTCTCATGGCAATTTGAACTTGAAGGCGATGTACATTATTGCCAAGTCCAGCATTCCATTTTTTCCAGATATCAGGTGTCTTAGGAATTGTTCCATCCCCACTGCAAGGTACATCACATAATATGCAATCAAAAAGAAACTCTGTTATACTTTCTTCATGGGTGTCTTCATTCATCTCAAGTCTTCCACTACCTTTATCCTCTGTCTCATTTGTTGTTTGTGTCAGCATGCCATTATTTTTTCAACGGAAACTTGGAAAGTTTTGTGCTTCATGATTGGTTATCAGCAAGTTAGCACTGCACATCCTCTTCATCTGATGAATGAGAAGATTACACCATTAAACATCAACATCATTTTCTATGACCATTCCCTTGGGTAGAAACACAAGCTTAGCTGATTTGTGAATCATCTCTAGAAGTTGAAATGTTTTTGACCCAGTTGCTGCACATATATCAAGAATATAGTGGTGTGACTGTACATCCAAGAAAAGGGGTGGTACCATGCTCACAGCCTCCTGTCGAGTTATGTTCCCAATCTCGTTTTCTTGCTTTAAGAATTCATGAATCCTTTGTAGCATTTGGTTTTTCCTTAGTCGCATGCGAGAGAAATTCAAGTGCCAAGCAAGCTTTGTTGGATACCAGGGTAAAGGCCTAATATGTTCAACTGCATTGCCACCTACATCTCATCGGGTATAATGCCTTGTTCCAGTTATCAGAGTAGTGTTCCATTCGGGTCGAATCCAGCTATGAGGTACTCCCCTGTTCCAATTCGGACTACCTGTCCACTCTTCTTTGGCGCCATCAAAACAAAATTCTGTAACTAGCGCCCTCAGGTTTCAAATTTGCCACCTGCAATCTGTTAGTGTATTCCATTCCTTTGAGAGAATACTTGCGCTTAAATTCATCAAAATCAAATAGGTATAATATAACGATCATTGAGAATTGGGTGATTTAAAATGAGTCCTGCGTGGGTACACATCAATCGGGTTATGAAACAGTTTGAATCGGTAAATGATTCCAAGATTTTTTGGATGCATGCAAACTCTCATTCCACGATTCATGTCATCATAACGAAATCTAGATGGAAGGCGCGTATCAAGGCATGATTATTTTGGCACTACGAGAATAGACTTATTCCCGTAGCGCTATTAATGACTTAGCAAAATTTGAATTTATGAAGTTCAAATAGGCATATAAGGTGACACCTCGTTTAAAAACCATGTCTTTCAATTTAAAACTTGAATAAACTATTCAAAAACTGAAATGCAAACCATAAGACACTAAAAACAAAGAACAAAATCAACTAGAAACATAAATTGAAGTGTAGGTAAGAAGGGTTTAGAATAAGGTTTTCTCACTAAACCAAGACAAAATTAGAGACTAACATTGGCTCCTTCTGGGGGATGATGCTCTCCCCGTGAGGCATCAAGAACAAGTAGACCACTGTGCCTTTTCCTCTATGCATCCATGCAACGCAACCTGCAAACTTTGTCTTTGCAAACATTCACATTCTTCTGTGTTGTGCCTAGTCCATTGGGTTATGGAGTCAGCCAATGTCATTCAAATCTAGCCCAAACTTCTGCAACTCTGCTCCTCATTTGAAATCAAACTTCCCTTGCCAATAGTGCCTTATATGCATTGGGCATGGAGTCTTTATTTCAAAACTCAAACCAAATTTTCTGCTGCAAACCAACAGACTGAAAGAATCTCATACTTGATGGCGAGCTTATTCTTCTATCTATTCCTACTTCTAACCAATAAAAACCGGCTCATCATGTGACATCATGCTTCCAATGAAGCCATGATAACATCAAATCATTTACCAAAGCTCTTTCAATGCAGATAGAAATCAGAGAAGAATTATTTATGTGTAACAGAATTTTAATTTGTAGCACATACCTACAACCCTCATCTGATTTAATTCCAAAAATAACAAGGCAGAAATCTTCTGAGAAACATAAATCCACATAAATGGCTACCAGATCATAGAAAGAAGTAGATTGATAACTCAAAATGGTTACCTCTGCTTGCTTCTTGATACTTCCATATATTGGTTCTAACTGTACATGAAAAATGGGCATAATGTTCTCATAAACTTGTTGATCAAATCTAACATTGCCATATGCTACCTCATATATTTGTTCTTGATGAGCAGCCTCTTGATTTTCCTCCTTAATCACATGTAACAACATATCATACGAATCCACTTGAGGGAGTTGAGGAAAGACCTTTTCCTCAACTATTTTTTCATTCAGATCTAGGACAACAGGTGCATTAGAAACAAAATCTAATGCATTCACAACTATGCAGTCATGTTTCCTATTATCAATTAGATTTGGAAAATCTTCCTCAACAACATGATTTTCATTCTTGCAATCAGAAGAAACATTTTCTTTCTGTTGAATATGCTTATCAAATTCATCACAACAATTTTCAAAAAGACTTTCAGCTGAAAAATCTTCTTTACAAAATATATTGAAAGCATTATGAAAACTTGCCAATGAGTTAATACTTGAAGCTGGAAGAGATCTGCACCAGTCAAGGGTTTCTCCCTTCAATGAGTATATGAAAAAATTGATCTTGACATCCTCATGCAAAATCTAACATTCATGAATAAACTCATGAAAATCTAGCAGATGCTCAGCCGGAACCTCCCAATCTTCGCCTTTAAATGTAGGAAGGGTACCTTCCCATTCAAATCTGCTAGGAATTGGGTTTGGAAAACCAATGACATCTGAAAAATCATAAAAAGAAAACCTTTGATCCAAAATGGCTTCCATGTTTGGATCCAGTGGAGTTGCCATGGTGAAATATCTACAGTCATGTATCTGTCCCCTTCCTGTTCACCATCAAGAAGTGGATCTGATCATTGTCGTTCTCCCAGGGATAAATACTTCATGTCTCCGTCCCCAGCAACGACGCCAAAAAAGTTAGTCCCTAAAGTTGCACTCGACTGCTAAGGGAAATCTAGGGCATCATTGATTTATTTCAAAAGTGTTTTGAGGGTTTTATGATTTGGTTTTTTGAGTAAGGTGGTTGGAAACTGGTTTCAAGGTAACAACATAACATGAAAATCAAGATCAGAACAAAGTCTATCCCATTGACTGAATAAAAGGTGGACACAAAGATGGATTAAACCAATTAAGAAAAAGGAAGGTGAAGCCTTCAATTTGTCAACTTCACAAGAATTCTTGTCTCATAATATCATAAAGAAACAAGACTATTAGCTTGATATCAAAACTTGAAAAATTATCTCTACAGTAAAATTTTCACTATATAAATTAACAGTCAAGAATAAAAAAACATTGCAATCTGAATAATGAATTCAAGCATGAAGAAAGAAATAACAGAGAAGAAAAATAGGGTCTAACCATCCATATTCCTTTTCTATTAAGTGCCAAATTGAACATAAATGCCTTTTACAATGAGCTTCACAAAAAGGTCCCTTGGATCTCCAATTCCCCCTCGCCCCCCCTTCTTCCTCTCATTCTACAGAGTTTATATAGAAACAATACATAATAATCAAGATCCAAAAGAAATGGATCTGAAAACCTCCTCATCTATGTTTAGTTTCTTGTTTCAAATAATCAAGGAGAAGATCCAATCTGATCTCCAATTCGAATTGATGAGGTGGCTTGTCAACTGTTGTCCATGAGATTTTTCAGGAAAACAAATCTGGTAAATTCCTGAAAAAATAGGGTCCAATAATCAATTCGAATCTCTTAAATGATGATAGTTGTGTACAAACTGAGAGAGGTTTTTGTGAAGGGGCATGTTCCCAAAAAAAATCTCTTTTGGTTTCATCAAATTCATCTCCAGTTGTTCTACAACCTCTCTTGAAGAAGAAGACTAAAACAGGAAAAAATAACAGAGTATTTCTTGTAGCTTATCAGAAAATTAGTCGTCAAAGATCAATTCAAATCTCTTAAATGGTGATAGTTGTGTAAAAACTAAGAGAGGCTTTTGTGAAGGGGCATGTTCCCAACAAAAAACTCTTTTGGTTTCAACAAATTCATCTCCAGCTGTTTTGCAACCCCTCTTGAAGAAAAAGACTAAAACAGGTAAAAATAACAGAGAATTTCCTGTAGCTTTTCTAGTTCTTCTTTTAATGATTCTTTACATCTAATGGTACTTCTGCCAATTCTGAAATAGTGTTTCCATCGTTTCTATGTTTCCCTATGTAGCCATGAGCCTTTGAGCCTTCACAAGGCATATCATTGTTGACAAATTTTTCTTCCATGTTTTTATTTGAACCATTAGTTACTTTTGGTTCCATTTCAATCTCTGTTTTCTTGCAATCTTGTGTAGCATCAGACATACTGTTATCCTTACAGGATTTACCACAAGGAAACATAGTAGGCACTATTGTAGTCTTCCGGTGTTTATCAACCTATTTGTGAGATGTAATCCACTTGCCTTTATCACGAACCTTCCAACTCTTGAGGCCAGGGCGACATTTCAACTCAGGAAACTCAGCAGACACATCTAGAAGCTCTTATGGTCGTGTGTTTGAAGAATTGCCAAAGGAAAAACATGTTGATTGTAATCTGGTACCATTTTATGCATGGTATTCGGTCTTGTATAGGGATAAAACTCAATACAATTTTTACTCAATTCATAAAAACTTCATTTCAGAATTCAAAAAGTTGATTTTTGGTCAAAGTACATCGAGACTATCCCTAGAAGAAACTACCTTTTTTCTAGGAAAGGAGATTATGAAATTTCTGAAGAATTTACTGTTATTAGATTGTTTGGTAGTGAGGAGAAGCCTTTTCTTTTACCATTCTATGTATTAGATAAACTCTTCGTCGAGGAAATTGTAGACAATACAAGACTTGGACCCATTTCTTCCATGATAAGAGGAAAAAAAATTCATACCTCTACCATGGGAAATTGGGAAAATTATTGTGAAGCATATAACCCACCTTGACAAATTGGCATAACATCATGAATAGTTGGGTTTAAAGGAAGCTAAATTTGTTTAGGGTTTTGACCTAGATAACAAATTTACTGCACATATGGAATTGGTAGGGTACTCTTCACATTTCACTAAAATTGAACAATTTTAGGAGGGTGGCGGAGATAATTTAGATCTCCATGAAATTGCACCTTACCAAGTTTCAAATGACACAGGAGAAATAAACAACACAAATGAAGGTCACATACAACATGGAAAGGAAGTAAAAAATCAAAACCCTAATTCACCAGCAACATCCCAAAGGAGCACTACATTGAGAGATAATAATAAAACCAGTGGAATGGAGACGAGAAAATCATCAATTGGTGGGTCAGACGATGGTGGAGATAAAGACCCACCTAGAAACAATATTGCAAAATCATATATTTCATATACTTTTGGGAAAATAAAAAGGAGTACATCAACAATTGGGTTAATAATACAAAGTACAAGAGATTCCATGCGTAATGGACATAGACGAGCTTATTGAGGAACCTAGTAAGTATGCACAAAGATTATTGGAAACTAGGGAAATTGTTGATGGTATAATTACCCAGGATCCTGAAATATTTGTGGAGTATATTACTTTGCACCACACAACCTACAATTGCAAGACTAAGAAATTTTTATTGGAAAAAATCAATACTAAAAATAAAAGGTCATCGGAAAGATGGAAATCTTCAATTGACTTTGATGGAGTTGCACCGTAAAAAAATGTAGAATTCCATGGAGCAATTGGAAAATATTTGAAATAATATATTGATAGTATGGAAAAAGAAAATTCAGAGTTGAAA
>ML790725.1:134150-167519 GCA_009831015.1 Picea engelmannii | reverse complement strand
TGTACAAGTTTGACAACTTTGGGTCATCATATTTTTCATCAGTTTTCGTTGCTCATAGCGATGACTTGAGCAAACTTTGGCATGAGCGGTTTGGTCATCTAACCTATCGTTCATTGCAACAACTATGTAATCAACAGATCGTGATTGGTCTTCCTCTTGTTTCATGCATAGATGGTGTTTGTTCCGGTTGTGTTCTTGGCAAACATCATCAAGATAGTTTTGAAAAGTGTGCCTCTTGGCACGCCTCAGGCCCTTTGCAACTTGTTCACGGTGATTTGTGTGGTCCACTTTCTTCTTCTTCTTTTTCTAGGTGCAAGTATTTCTTAAATTTTATTGTTGACTTTTCCAGACGTACTTGGGTTTACTTCTTAAAACTTAAGAGATAAGTTTTTGACAAGTTTTTGGCCTACAAGGCCCTTGTAGAAAATCAATCTGGACATCAAATTCAAAGGTTAAGAATAGATAATCGAGGATAATATGTGAACAATAATTTTACAAGTTACTACACTACATAGGGAATCCAAATGCAACACATTGTTCCATATATACCATAAAAAAACGGTGTTGCTGAGAGAAAGAACTTCACAATAAAAGAAATGGCTAATTGTATGATCTAATTTAAAGGATTAAGTCTAAAGTATTGGGCGAAAGCAATCAACTATGCAAATTACATAGTAAATCACACTCCCACAAAGGATCTTAAAAATATAACACCGGAAGAAGCTTGGACTAAAATTAAACCAAATGTAAGTCACTTCCGTGTATTTGGCAGTATAGCATGGGCTCACATTCCTGATGAGAAAAGGAAAGCATTGCAGCCTAAAAGTGAGAAGTGTATATTTGTTGGTTATTCTGAAGATGCCAAAGGTTATAGACTTCTTCAAACACATTGTAATGAAATTATTATTATAAGAGATGTTAAATTTGATGAAAATCTGTTGGTATGCAAGCCTAATTCAGAGTTTGTGCCTTCTTTGGCCGGCGATCCTAATTCGGTGGTTTTGCCTTCTTCGGCCTACGAGTCATCTTCAACATTTGTGCCTTATTCTATTCTAGTTTCTTCTTCAGATGATGACAGTGAGGATGAAAATCCACCTTTTCCTTCTCACCTTCCTCCATATGAGTCATTTGAACCTGAACTAGCACCAGCTCCACCGCTTCCTAGATGGGTCCATTCAACATGAGAAAAAACTGGTGATCTTGTCGGTGATCCTTCAGATCAACGTCAGACACATTCACAGTTCCAGTGAGCCTCTTCTCTTTTGGCTCAGGTTTCAGAAACTCATGATCCAGAGACATTTGCAGAAGCTTCAGGTCATCTAGATTGGGATACAACAATGAATGAAGAGTATCGTTCTTTAATGGAAAACAATACTTGGGATATTGTACCTCTTCCAAAAGGAAGAAAACTTTTCAGATGTAAATGGGTCTATAGAACTAAGTATGCATCAGATGGAAGTGTTAAAAGACACAAGGCTCAGTTAGTTTCCAAAGGATTTTCCCAAGTTGAAGGAATTGACTATAATGAAACCTTTTCCCTAGTAGCCAAAATGAATTCCATCCGACTTATTCTTTCCCTTGCTACCTCACATAAATGGGAGGTCCATCAGATGGATGCTAAATCTTCCTTCTTGCATGGATATTTGAAAGAAGAAATCTACATGGAACAACCTCCTGGCTATGTCCAGAATGACTCTATCCTTGCTTGTCACCTTAAGAAATCTCTTGATGGTCTCAAGCAAACTCCCCGAGCTTGGTATGCCAAAATGGACAACTTTCTTATTGCCACTGTATTCTCTAGATGCCATTCTGATCCTAATGTCTATACCAAGAAAGTAGGAATCCATCTCATAATCCTTGTCCTTTATGTTGATGAACTTATCCTTATGGGAAGTGACTCAAAACTTTTAAACCATGTGAAAACCAACCTTACAAAGAAATTTGAAATGACAGACTTAGGATTTTTGCACTATTTCCTTGGCTTCCTATTTTTGCAAACCAATGAAGGAATTTTTCTTTACCAATCTAAGTATGCTTGTGAACTTCTTCATCGCTTTCACATGGACGATTGTAAACCATCCCCTTCTCCCTTCCAGTCTGGAGTCAAGCTTACTGCCACCTGTACTCCTACTGAAGTTGATGCCACCCTGTACCGTAAATTAGTTGGTAGCCTCTTATACTTGACTCATACCCATCCTGATCTTTTCTTTGTTGTTGGTCTTGTTTCCCAATATATGAAAACACCCCATGAAAGCCATTGGAAAGCATCTAAAAGGATACTTCGCTATGTACATGGTACAATTTAGTTCGGGATACATTACAGTTCAGGGGGGACTCATTTATTGGTTGGTTTCATTAACTCAGATTGGGCCAGCGACCCTGATGATCAGAAGTGTACTGTAGGCTATGTTTTTAGACTTGGTTCAGGACCTGTCACTTAGGCCTGTAAGAAACAACAGGCTATTTCACTTTCTTCAGCAGAAGAAAAGTACCAAGAAGCGGTAAATGCAAGTCAGGAAGCCTTGTGGCTTCGACAGATCCTTTCAAAATTTGGATTCCAACAGCAATATCCAACCAGCCTTTGGTGTGACAATCAGAGTGCCATCAATCTCGCCAAAGACTGATTTCAACATCAATGTAGAAAACACATCGAGCTACACATGCACTTCATTAGAAATCTCATTCATGATCAAGTTATTGAAGTGCTCTTTTTCCCTACAAAATATCTAGTTGCAGACATTTTCACAAAGTCTCTTATAAAAGTGAAGTTTTCCAAACTTCGATCTATGTTAGGAGTTCAGGAAGTTGTCATTAAGGGGGGGTAGGCTCTAATGCCTCCTTCCTTCTCCTATTGTGTCACCATTGTAAATCCTTCAATCCTATCCCAAGTTTTTCCTAAGGGGGGATGTTAGGATATTTAGACACTTAGGAGTTAGTTAAGATCTACTTGGTCTAATGTTTCGTTAGGTAAAAGTGTGTTTCTTTAGTATGCATTAGTATGCATTTGTAGTTAGGAAATCCGACGGTCACGATATATTCTCGACATAGAGTGATCTTATGGTTCATACTCTCCTTGATCTTAATGACCATTGATCTGTGGCTTAACACCTCATTGCTCCATGATCTCTATTTAAAGAGCATGGAGAGTCATTTGTCGATGATCGATTGTGATAAACTCTCTTGTAAAATCTCCATGTAATATTTTTCTTTTGCATTAATAAACTTCTCCAAGTGGTCGGGTTGGCTGGGTCCGTGGATGTTTCCCCGTAGGGGTTTTACCACATGAAAACATCGGTGTGTTGATATTTGATTTGGTTATGTGAGTGGTTAATGAAGGTGTTCATCCTCTGTTGGAATACATGTGTTGTTGAACAACCAACTTCCAAATTCTCCATCACCAACTGGAATGAGGCTCCAATCCCTTGTTTACAGGCTCCAACCTGAAGGAAGCTATAATTTCTTGAATTCTCTAGCTCCAACTCGAAGGAGGCTCCAACCCTCTAATTTATAGGCTCCAACCTGAAGAAAGCTCCAAATCCCTGTATTCTCCAGCTCCAACTGGAAGGAGGGTCCAATCCCTTAGTTTACATGCACCAAGTTTAAGGAGACTTCGATCTCCTACCTTGCACCACCCTACCGCCTTGAAATATAAATGGAGACTCAACCTGTCACTGAAACTGTCACTGATAATCAACTTGTCACTGTCACTTATGATCAACCTTTCATTGTCACTGATACTCAACCTATCACTGTCATTGATACTGATACATCAACATCATCAAGATAGACTCAACCTCTCACTGTAGTTGTCACTGATACTGAAACATCATTATCATCAAGCCAAACTAAACTTGTGATTGATACTGAAACATCGTCATCACCAAAAATAGATCCACTCACATAAATCATATGCCAATATCACCAAGAACATCTCTCAAAACATATAAACGACATCACCAATATATGCATCAATCATGTGCTAAGATATATGATCCATAACATCCATAAAACATGTACCAAAGATATGCCTCAAGCATGTGCCAACATCAATATGTGCATCCAAACATATACCTTATACATGTGTCAAATATATGCCTCAAACATGTACCAAAAAATCCAATATATACCTAAAACAAATACCAAAACATGCCTCAAACCACGTACAAAAGTGTCCAAGATATATTACCTCAACCATGTGACAAAGATATGTGCCAAAACATCACTTAAGTTTATCTCAAACACCTGTTTTGGACTAGTTTCTAGATTAGTCACAAACCCTAAATTCCAACAAGTATAACTCCATACCTGTAATGAATAAAGGTATAAAACTTGTACCCAATCTTCTTCAATATATTCTCTAAAATTCCTCCAAGTTTCACTGCTTGAATCGTCTCAGAAAAGGAGTTATAGCATGCCACACACTCAATATTTTATATCTGATCCTAAAACTTACAAAAAAGATACTAAAGAATGTACTATTTCTAATGTGATTTGTCTCATAGAATTTGGATCCTCTATCAATAAGTTATGACTATTTTACCCATAACACCGGTTTGAGACTAGTTACAGGACTAGTCAAAAACCCTATCTTCCACAGAGTGTATCTCCAAAAGTACAACGAACCAGAAGCTAAATTATTTACCATAGTTACCTTGATATATCTTCTCAACAACCTCCAAGTTTCACTATTTGAATCATTCTAGAAAATAATTTATAATGAAAATGATAAGATGACCTTTAAATAACATACCTTAGAACACATCATCATAAGACTTCATCTTCCCTTGGAATTTATCCCTTCTTCACTTCATCTTCTTTCTAAAATTTTCCTCAGATCTTATTGGTTACCTTAGATAAAAATCACTTGAGTTTATGTCACAAATGAACTCCTAGGTGCCTTATTTATACTAGATTTGACACCTTCTTTTTAGGGTCGACTTGACCCAAATAAAATTCAATTTAATTTTTAATGATTATTCCATTGGATTTGAATTTACCAACAATATCTTTAATATTTATTTTAATATTCATTGCAATGGGGCCAACTTGTAACTTCTTGCTTGCAACACTTTTTAGGGGTTGACTTGTAACTTTTGTCCTGAGATCTAGGGCTTCTTCATTTGCTTTCGGGGCTTCATCTTCAAGAGGGAAAATCTCCTCAACCGTGAGGAACCACATGATGTGCCACATACCGATGGAAATGGAATGATGAAGAATATCAATATAAAATCATGAATCTGGGTAACACTTTCGTGAGAATTAGGTCATGAAAATTTCTAACACTTTTTCGACTGAACTATTGAATTTTTTTGGCCGAAATCTTTTTTCGGATGAAATTTAAATCTAATGACACCCTTTAACGTCCACCTGGTGCAACTGGACATTTTTTTTTTTCCATTAAAACTAACTTTCGGCCGAAAACCTGTAACTATGGCACTTTTCAGAAAAAAAAGAAGAAGTATGTGTTCACTTCATCTTACTCCAACTTCAAAAGGAGCGAACCCCTTGAAATACTGTGAGTTTGGTTTCAAAACTAGTACCAACATTTGTAGAATTGAATCTACTTTCATTTGATACAATTTGTATTCAATTTAGTTGTTTTTGAGTAAGTTTATTTAATTTTATAAAAACATGTATGCATATTATTTTTAGATGACATAATGATTCAGTGAAATGAAAAATCAATATCTGCAATAATATACAGTAAAAAATTATGAAAAAATTATATTACGGAACCTCTCATTGTCCTCTTCAAAAGGGTATTTTTAGATTTTACTTTTAAATAAAAATTAAGGAAGATACATTGAGTTGAACTAAACATGTTTAAAATATGCAACTTTTTCAGATAGGTCAAATTCAAAAAATTGTAGTAATTGTAATACGCATCTGTTGTCTTCAAAACTATAGACATACTTTATTAGAGTCTGTTTGGATTGTTGCAACATATTTCATTTTTCATAAACAAAAGTTTAATAATGAGTAAATTGACGTCGATAAACATAATTCATTATTAGTTCCTTCAATTTTAAGGAACATACTGTCAAACAATTGCTAAATTGACACATCAAACGTCAATAAAAAAATTTCAAAAAATAATCAATAGAAAGCTAACAAAATTCATGACAAGTTTTGTTTTTACTGTAAAGTGAAATTCTAATTCAAAAAATACTTTTGTTTACTGGAAGTTGAAAAACTTCTGAAAAATATATTTATTTTTTCAAAAAACAAGGAAAATAGACACCCACATTTATGATTTTACCCATGGATGTGTTACATGCATTTGCAATGTCCTTCACAGTCTTCTTATTCAATCAACTTTGGGCTCCATGACCACATTGTTAGGGATTCTTAACTACTTAATCAGTTGGCTATATTTCCAGGGCTTCTTGTAGAATTCTTCTAGGTGTCTTCCCATGAGGGTCATGCTTAGAGCTACGCCATAAGAGGACCAATTTGGAGACTTATTCAAATACACCCATTAATTGGATTTCTTCTAGAGTTGACATCTAGGGTTGACATCAATGGCAACTAAATTTCCAACACAACTTGGGATATTACATTATTGTATTCTCAAAGACTTTGGCCTGAATCTTGAGTTTCCAAATGTTTTATCCATCATAATATTTGTGGTGCCTAATGAAATGATCATTTAAAGTTCTCTTATTTATGTGGTCCATTTTTCTGATCTCTTTATTGTGGATATTGTTTACTGTCTTAATGAATGCTATGATGGAAATGTGAACTTCTGTATTATACTCATTTGGTTTATCTACATTGTGAATATTGTATATATATTTTTTTCTGTTAAAGATACATGGTCCCAATCTTAGGTATTATTACGAATGTGAATATTATCTTTTTACAAATTCTGGTCCTTAAATTTGGTGTTACTTTTGTTCATAAGTTGATAAGAAAAATAGGAGTACCACCTCTCTAAAAATACAGGAGGATTCATATCCTTGTGAGGTTGACCTTAAGACCGTAAAAATTTCTTTTATATCAACAACACTTGATTGTAAGGTTTGTTGTTCCATGGAAAAATCTCCTAGCCTATGGCATGGTTCAAGGCCAAAAAATAGGGGCTTAGACTCTATACAAAACTTCCAAGGAACCTAGACTATGGACCATGACATATGCTCTCCAGATGTAATTTTTGGCCAAAGAATGGGATATAGGCTTGATTATGAGGTTTGGTGCACCAAGGATGGGGCTCCCTAGCAAAGAAGTGATCCAATGCTAGAAACCAAGGGTTCAAGCCCTAAATGTTGGATCCAAGGAACATGGACCATGAATGGGACCCTAGAGTATAAGAAAAATCCTCTAGACAAAATCTTTGGCATGGGAGTGGGACACATGCCAAATTCCAAGGTTTAGCATGCCAATGATGGGTCAACTAGCTAAGGACATAGTTTGAGGACAAAACCACTTCCTTAGGAACTATAAAATACTTCTAGGGCTCACAATCCATACACGAGCCTTATAATGACAATGCACACCATTTGGAAATAAAATTTTTCCCACACATGCATATGGGCCCAATTATGAGGATTGACATAATGGGGATGAACCTCCTTGTTCAAGATATGGACCGTGCATGGGACCCTAGAGTATAAGAAAAATCCTCTAGATAAAATATTTGGCATGGGAGTGGGACACATGCCAAATTCCAAGGTTTAGAATGCCAATGATGGGTCAACTAGCTAAGGACATAGTTCAAGGCCAAAACCATTGCCTTAGGAACTATAAAATACTTCTAGGGTTCAAAATACATACATGAGCCTTGTAATGATGATGCACACCATTTGGAAATATTATGTTTCCCACACACGCATATGGGCCCAATTATGAGGATTGACACTATGGGGATGGACCTCCTTGTTCAAGACATGGTTAAGGGACAAAAACTAGGAGCTTAGGTAGCATATATTGCTTTTAGGGATCATGAGAAAATCATGGGGCCTAAACCATGACTCAAGACTTCCATAACAAATCTTTGTTCCCGAATGGAATATGAGACTAATTATAATGTTTGGTGCATTAAGGACGAGTCTTATAGCTTATAACATCGTTCAAGGATAAAACCTATGGCTCGTGGGGAATGAATTAGGCCTCAAACCATGAAATAAATCCCTTTCAAAGACGTTTTTGGCTCATTAGTGCCATACTAGACTAAGTATGAGACTTTGAACACCAAGGATGAGTCTCTTGTCCTAAGACCTTCTTTAAGGCCGAAAATAGAGGGTCAAGTGCCTACATGCTCATGAGTGATTAAGGATGATTCTCCTTTCTCAAGACATGATTTGGGGGGGGGGGGATCCATCATCTTGGGCCTTAAAGGAACTATTTCTTAGGCATATGGACCCTAAATGGGGACCTAAACCATGACACATGCCCTTTGGATAGTATGTTTTCCACATTAGTGTGATAAGCACGATTCCAAGGTTTGGAAAACCAAGGAAGGGTCTACTTATCCAACACATGCTACAAATAAGAAATGTAAATGATCTACTCATAAGGCAAGTGGGCCATGCATGCTAGGGCCCTAAACCATGACATAGGACCATTAGATGGAATATTTGGTACATGAATGGGACATGGGTATAGGTAAAATGTTTTGCCTATCGAGGGTAGGTCTCTTGGTCCAATACATGCTTCAAGGATAAAAAATGGTGGCATAGGAACTATACACTACTTCCAGAACACAATGTGGCCCAAAAATTAAGGGATTGGACCCTACATGTTTTTCTATGGATCATGGTCCATGAATAGAGAACTAGATTACAATAGTTACACTTTAGCATGAATCTTTGGCCCAAAAGTGGGTTACCAACTCAATTCTAAGGTATATAACATCAAAGACATCTCTCCTAGATGAATACATCATTCAAGGATAAAACTAGGGCCTTAGTCCCTAAATTATGCTTCTATGGCTCGAGGACCATGTGAGAGGGAGGAAATATACTTGAGACCATGATACATGGTCTCCAAAAGGTATTTTTTTCCCTGGAGGGGTATATAGGTCCCATTTTCTCCTAAGCACTCCCCTTGATATATAGATATCATGAAGAACAACATCTTAAGGAGATTGTCCAAGAGGAAATCCAGAGACAATACCTATTGTCACCTCAATATTTACCTCTCTCACTTTAGGGTTGGTGCTTTACAACCCAAGGGAAAAATCCATCAAACTTATTGAATTTATCTTTGATGCACTCAAAATCAGTTTTGGCATTGAAACACAAAACCTAAAGTTGCAGGGAATGGAGATAATGTACACCAAAGACATGTTAGACTGTGAGTCCCTAGACAATCACAAATTCTGAGACCACATTGATATGAGTTGTAAACCATATCTATTGATGAGGTGTTGTCAATATCCACTGAGTTGTTAGTGAGATCTAGATCTAGATCTACAAGTTGTCGAATCTATGTACTATAAATTCACGTCATGAGATCAATTCAATGTGCAATAGAGAATGACTTAAAGCCTTTTCTGCTATTTCTGGTCTCATCTTGTTTGTTCTCAATTCTTAACATGGTATTAGAGGGATGGTAAAGAGAGGTTCATGGTATCATAACGTATTTACTCGTAAGGGCTCGGTAACCCTAATAAAAGATATCACCATGAAGATTTGCAATTTGAAGTTGATATGTGAGAGGTTTAGTTTCTTCACAATAGTGAATATATGAAACCAATAATGTGAGATGAAGCTAATGAGCCTTGCATTGTAAGAGGAGTATAAAATCCAGAGAAGAAGCCACGTTGTCTACAAAGTGTGTGCAGATCTGATTTTTCTGTGATAGTTGATGTTTGTTATGGTTTCTTTCAAATACAACGAGAATTGGTGTAGATTGATTCTCGTTTTTATCTCTCTTGGCATATGATTTGAATCTGAGAGTAATCCCGGACACATAAAAGTCTAAGATGCGATCAGGAAGGAGGGAGATTACTAAAATCAAAACTGTGTAAGACATACAAACCGGGACAGAGCCATTCTTGTAGTCGTAGGTATAAATGGTTTATGATCTGTAGGTTGTGGGCACAATATGATGTGCTACAGAATGAATACTAGCAACGCCTTGGAGCCCTTGAATGAAAGGTATTTCTAGTTTGAGGTAGTGGTTATGGTAGGTTATCGTTGCAATCTACCTGTTGCCATTTACTTCAAACATATCTGCCCGCACAAATTGGATCCATCTTGTTGAAGAGATCATTGTTAAAGTATTGTTACTGCTATTTTGTTACACCAAGGACTAACCCTCCATGCCAAAAAATATAAAAAAAACTACAGCCAAGTGCCGGAGCAGATCAGGCGGTTGCATTGAGAGCAAAATAAAGGGAGATCACACTCGTCACTCAGCATAAAATGTGCAGCAGATTGCTGGGGAGTAGCAGCCTCAAATCAGCCTAGAAGGACGAGGATGGCGTCATGTTTTATATAATTTGTGAAATCTCATTTCTGCATATGTTGTCCAAAAAAATATATGTTGTTCATTATTAATGAAGAATTGGAGCAACCCTCCTGCGCAATCTGCAGTTTTTGGAATTGCAAGGAAAACTCCAACTAGTGGTAGTTTTTCTCGGCTCGGTGTAAGGTGACTAAGACTACAAATTGGCTTCTCTGTGAATGGTATTGTGAGATGAGAAGGAAAATCGGTGCTTCGGATTGTTCCCAGATACAAAAGGTCGGACCAACGCCCACCAGGCAGCTACAACGATAACACTTTTTTACCACCAAATGAAGGAACAAGAACAACTCATGTGCCCATTTCAAGTGAACTCTTCAACCCTGGGTAAAAAGGTTATCATATTTTTTATTATCATGGTGGAAGTAACAAAGGGTTCTTGTCTTTGTATTGAAGATTAATCACATTAAATAATCATATGATTTGAGGACTTTGAAGGTAGGCACTTTTGAAGTGTTCGGTGAATAGTAGATTTTTTTCTAAAAAGCTTGGAGAAATTAGTTTGGGAGAGCTTGGAGAACTATTGTAAAAGTATGTTTGAAAAGCTTGATGGTTTGTCTTCTTATTTTGAAGAAAGTCAAAATTATCTATTCAAAAAAAAGAGTGACAAAGTAAAAGTTGTAATGCAAGTGGTGCTTTGGAACCATGTGTTGATATTTATTCTAAACATCAATGTCAGAGGGGCATGACACAATTTTTTTAAGAGTTGAAAGGACCTTGGAAACCTTGATTGGGTTATTTAAAATATATGAGTAAGTTGTTTTAGAGCAAAACTAAGTTTTTCATTTTCTCATTAAAAAAAGAGGGTTTCTTCTCAGTAAAAAGGGTACAAAAGTTTAGTTGAAGGCTTGACAATGAGATGTGATGACCAAGAATGTAATTGAGAAGTGAATCACTCTTAGGTGTAAGAGCTTGTTGTATCAAGAATAATAAAATTTCACTTTTTGCTATTAAATATGTTACTAGACCTGTCCTAAAATTTTAATAAGGGGGTCTAAGGAATACAGTGTGCTTGTGTGTGATTTTGTTTGTCTTTTTTTAGATACTCGATGGTGGCTATTTCCTTTAATGTTTATGTTGTCTAGTGTGACACATATTTAATTAAGCAAGCAAATCAAGCACATAATGCTCATGCACTCATGAAGTTCAATAGCGACTGCCACAATTAAGTGTATTGAAGTCTTCTCAAACTTCCCATCTTTGTAAACTAATAAAAGGTTATGTGTCATTTCAAACATTTGTCACTAAGTGGCAAATTGTAAATCTATCAAGCATAAAATTTCTTTGATTCATGACTTGAATTGTCAACATTAAAGGATAAATTTGACCATTGAATTGTACAAGGTGTAAAGTGTCAACCCCTTTCAAGTCAAAAGTTAATTGTGAATATCATTATCAAAACCTGCCTTAAATTTGAATAATGAATTCAACTGAGTCAATCAAATTTAAGTCATTGTAATCACACTTTAGGGAGCATGATCGGTTGTACCCGACACCTTAAGTGTAACATCAAATCAAGTGAGCGTGCAAACAAATTCAAGCGAGTGAGTACAAGCGAGCATGACAAGCGAAGATAGAATAATAATAAATGGGTAAAGGAGGAAAGTGTTTACAAAACACCTCTCAGGAAATCAAGGAATTGCAAGAGTACAACCATAAATTGCAAAATCAAGTTAAAAAAAATTGACTGGACATTAAACCAAAAGAAAAAACATAATTGATCACATGGTTGATACAATACATCCAACAAATGATCTTAGAGATCAAATAATTGTGGATGATCAATTGATTCATGGACTTCAGATAAAATTAAGAAAAAGACATAATTAAATTGATGACATGATTGATGCAACATCGACAACAAATAAAAAAGTTGATGAAAGTATTGACATAGAGGATCTAATAGAGAAGATTGATGCAATATGTGATACATAGGATCTTATCCAAAAGGTTGATGCAACATGTGATACAAATGAGATCATGCAAAAAGTTGACGTAGTTTGTGACACACAAGACATAATGCGGATGGTTGATGCTAATTGTGATACAAAAGACTTGATAGCTAATGCACAAGACACATAAGATATGAAATCTTCCATGCAATTGATGGAGGAAATATTTGTCAAAGATGAGTCCCAAGAAAAAACACAAAATGACAGCAACATCAACAACAAATGTGAAGGAGCAAAATAACAACAAAATGATATTTCCAAGATGATTGTCAGACCTTGAGAAGAATTGATGCTCAACAAAAATTGACATGGATTAGGATATGACAAAAGCAATAACTTTCATATCCAATATTACTCCAAATCAATTTAGTTTGTGAGTGCAAAATTTCTTGAAGAAGTGAATTTTTTTTTATAATAAGTGCCAACATTTTCATAAAGTTGGTCACTTGGAGACACGGTTTTGATCTCCATCCGTGTCTTCATTGTGGGAAGCATGGATGATTTTAAGGATGAAAATTTGTATTAAAATGTAGAAACATGGGATAATATTGCTAGTCCTTAATATGCAAAATGTAAAATGTTTGGTGAATGTTTTGTAAAAATATTCAAATTTCTAAGGAATTTGTATAGTTTCTATAAAGTTTTGGCGATTTGTAAGGTAAAATAATTTTATTTTATGGAATTTGGGCGAATCATTCCTAGAAAAAATTGAAATTGAAAAAACCTTTTTTGGGAAAAACCATGGAAAATTAGCCCATTGGCGAAATTTAGCCCCTAAAATCATCTATGGTGGGAAGACAAATCATCTCTCAGAAAATGTCAAAAGAAGAAGAAGGTTAAACACATAGTCCATTATGGTTGGATCAACTCTTGAAAATGGAATCAACAAGTAAATAAACTACATTAGTTTTATCGTCTATTCAAGACAGAGGTAAAGCCACAACTGCATGGAGAAATGAAACAAACAAAAATATTTCAAACAACTATTCTAGATGATTTTGGTGATGATCTAGATCCAATTCTTTATGTTCTCTAAAATAAAAACATGAATCAAATATACTCTCAAACACCTTCAGGGGGGAGTTCATTGATGAAAAGGATACTCTCCAACACCTTCAGGGAGGAGTACATTGATGATCTCAAGTTGGTTAGTGGTAATCCAAAACCACCACATTGTTCAATAATCAATGAAAATGGTTAGTGGTAATCCGAAACCACCACATTATTCAACTCAAATTGGTTAGTGGTCATCCAAACCACATAAAGAATCCAAATTTCAAGGTTGGATCCCTTCAACCAAATTCAACAAACTTCATCACCTTGTATCTGATAGGGGGGGATATCAGACATCAATGATGATATTCAGGCTTCAAGATTCAAAGTCCTATAAACCAATCAACATTTGAGAATTGTATCATAGCAACTAGTCTCCTCAAATCAAATCAACCAAATAAAAATAATGGAAATATTCATACATAGAATTTGTTCACTTCTAGATGAACTATTCAACATCCAGGTATTGGCTATTTTTCAGACATATCTTCATCGAATCCCAGTTCAACAATTTTCGAATGAAGATGATACCAGTTATTGTTTGATAACTGGTACTATTATTTAGTCTTGTGATTGAGGGGGGAATGTTAGATTGTGAGTCCCTAGAGAGTCACAAATTATGAGACCACATTGATACGAGTTGTAAACCATATCTATTGATCATAGGTGTTGTCATGATCCACTAATGAGAGTTTAGTGAGATCTAGATCTAGATCTAGAAGTGGTCCAATCTATGTACTATAAATTCACATCATGAGATCAATTCAATGTGCAATAGAGAATGGATTAAATCATTTTCTACCATTTCTTGTCTCATCTTGTTTTTTCTCAATTCATAACAAGACAAGTCTTTGGAAGGATCAATTCACTAGGACTGGTGCCACAACCATTGAGTCATGGAATCAATGCATCTTTGTTGATGTCTAGATTTGTTGAAGGTCCAAACAACAACCTCATGAGGATATGAATCCCCATGTGTTTTTATAGATGTGGTACTCCTCTTTGGCTAAAATATGTATCTTGAATATCTTGGATTAGTGAGAATGCTAGACAATGAACCCCCGATATTTATTGTTTTGATTTGTACATGGAATGGTTCTTGATAACCATATTTGATCTTTATGTGCAACAAGTTTCCCCTTTACAATAAAAATATTGAAAGAAGGATTCAATATCAGAATGTATGTATGCTCAACATCATTTATACAACCCTCTAAATCACATACAAGTGGAGGATACATCCATATCTTCTCTCAAGAAAAAAGAGGAAATATTTTTTATCATTTCAAAGAACTTTAAATGAGTTCTGCATTCATAACTTGGAATAATTTGATGGGAATAATTAAAAATCATACTCAGAAATCCTAAGATCTAAGAAATCATTAAAACAATGCCCCAAAATAGTTCTTTGTGGATTTTTATTCATTAAAATTATTCAACAGTGCAAAACATCTCAGTGAACCAATTGACTAAGTGTTTAGAAATGAAGCTTGTCAAACAAAATACTAAATCTCAATGAATCGAATAATCGTAGATTACATCTCGAAGTCACATACATGGATATAAATACTCCATGATCATATAAGAAAAGTCTTGGAAGAATACTAGAGAAACAATCAAGAACTTAACCTTATGTTCAGTTCAGAAATATTGCATAAAGCCTTGAGAAAAATAGTGTAGAAGAATAAGAAGGATGGAGAAGATGGAGAAGATGGAGATATTCATTTTATGATCAAACTCTTGGCTTCATTTTGATGGCTAGACCCTTTCTATTCTGATCATTTTCTTTGGTAATGCAACCTTCTAACCATTTATTTGATGATGCTCCCTTATTTTAAAATTATTCCCAATTCTTTCTTGAAGTAGTTAGGTTTTTTTTTCTTCTAGAAATTTCCATACGCTTTTATTCTTGAAATAATCATTATAATTAATTCCTAATTAATGAATTTTTATCATTGACATTGTTTTCTTGAAGTGGGCCCCTTTTTTTCTTTAATAAAAGTTGTTAAATATATTTTTTTTTGAAAAATTTAATTAGCTGTATTTTTAAAGAGAGGATTGTATTTTAATTTTATGGACACTATATTTAACCTTTAAACCATGAAAACCATTTTAGATTCAATATTAATCATCTCATATTTCCAACGAGCCCTCCTCAACACAATTTGGAGTTCTGGATCTCAAGATATAAGCTCGTGAAGTCGAGGTACCAAACAGATTTATCAACAAACCATAAAACATAGTTAATTGTTGTTTCAATTTTTGAGAGCATTATGGTCAATTTCATATCTTGAAACCTATTCCATTGTATTCCTCGTTTAATTTCCTTTTCAACGAGGTATATTTGTCCATATCCGACTCCCGTATCGCAATATATGACCTTCGGAAAATCACTTATCAACAATCGTTCATCAAATCTCATGGGTTAATCGTAGCCCTTCATTCAAATTCGCCTCCTCCATTTAAAAATTCGATTTTTTATTTTATAATGCATATTCCACATTCATGATAGAGTTTTAGAGTATACTTTATATATTGAAAAGTTTAGTATAGACTTTATTTGAAGCATGTGGAGATTATGGAGACTTGGAGTTTCAAACCTTAGGAAATTTATGAATTAATAAAAATTTAATTGCCCAGTCATAATCCACCAAGAGCCCAGTCATCGGTGAGTCATCATGCACATCATAGCCACATGTCACAGTGTCAATGGATACCATAATATCCCACATGTCATCACATGTTTTTTCAACACATGTCATAGTCCCATTGGTTTCCATGTGTCATTGTCCCATTCACTGCTATGTATCATCAAATGATTGTCTACCATGTGTCATCAAATGATTGGCTTCCAAGTAAAGGGAGAGGACTTAGGAATATGTGTGATTAAATGATTGGCTACCATGTGTCATCAAATGATTGTCTTCCAAGTAAAGGGATAGGACTTAGGAAATTGGTTAAGTGTGGGAGATGGAATGAGAGAGGAGGAAGGTCATGAGGGAGGAGAGAGAAGTGGTTTGTCGGGTTGAGGTGGGTGTGGAGGAATAAGGGGAGTGAACCCATGGTGCATGTGAACCCACAGAGGTGAGGAAGGAGGAGAGATAAGGAGGGAGGATAGATAATGATGGGTGTAGAAATATTAAGTGTTGAAGTGTATGGGGGGAGAGGGAGGAGAAAATGAGGGTTGCAGAGAAAGGGGATGAGGTAAGGGCGACCTAGGGAGGGAAAAAATGAGGGTGGTGGAGATTGGAGGTCGTAGGTATGGAGGGATAAGGGGGAGGGAGATGCTTCCGAACCCGTGGACCTGCGGTGGTGAGGAAAGAGGGGAGGGGAGTGGAGTGAGGGGGATGGAAAAATGTTAAGTGTTGAAAATGGATTGGGTTGGGGGGGTAGGTGAGGTGAGAGGGAAATGGGGGAATGGGGAAAGAAACCAAATCCCACGAAGTAGAGAGGAGATAGAAGTGAGAGGGAAAGGGAAGTGAAATATTTTAAGTATAAGAGAGTACGAGAGGAGAGGAAGATGTGCACAGAAAAGTCTCAATGTTGAATGGATGTATTCTAAAAGATTAAAGAAAGGAACTTGTTCCAAGAGATTAAGAGAGAAATCCCAAGAGGTTAATGGTTCCAAGAGAATTGTGTGGTTCCAAGAATTCTTATTTCCAAGAAAAAATATATTTTCTGCATATTGAGGAAGCACTCTTTTGCCGATTAAACAAAAAACTGGATATCTTGGGCATATGAACTTGGATTTTGAATCCAAAAAATGCATAACGAAGATGAGACTGAGGGATACACAATGAACTTATAATATTTCAAATTTTTCTTCTTCTGATGTCAATTTTTTATTTTATTTTCCAATGGCTGGAAAATAGAGGTGACCAAATGTTTGATCAACATTCCTATGTTTGAGGTCCAATTCATGAGATGGAGAAGTCTAATAGGGAGGTTGAAGAATCAACATATAGTGCAGATCAATCCACTCCTTATTCTATGCAATCAATAATTAAAGGGTTTGTACAATTAAACCACATCCAATAACATTTATAAATAACAAAGAACATCAAGTAAAACAAACAATTATGATATTAATCATGCAATGTGGCTTATTCCATCCAATTATAAGAAGTGCTTCCATTAACTATTATTTCTATTAAAAAGTGATGCCAGGGGCTTGGAATAAGAAGCATTTTCATCAATCTCTTCTCCAATTGCATACTTTGGGAATTGGGAGAAGAGTCTACAAGAATTACAACTGATAGAGCTACATTGATATTTAACATGGTTACTGACTAGATAAGAACCCTCTAGAGTTTTCTGTTTTTTTAAGTCGCATTTAGTTTTTTTTACCCCCATTTCGAAAAGTGGTGCTATTGATAGCACCTTTTTTTTCCGAAGTTAAAATTGCCACCTTTTGCAATCATGGCCTTAACAACCTCATAATGTTGTTAACAAAAACACTAAAATCAACCACTAAATCGAAGAGTGGCACCAACCATAACGTCATCTTTTTTTTTTTTTTTGGGGGGGGGGGGGGGGGGGGGNCATGGTTTGAAACAATTGATACCAACAAAAACCTTAAAATTAACCTTTGAATCGAAAAGTTGCACAAAAATAGCACCAATCTTTTTACCAGTGGTCAAAATTACAATTTTTTTTTAAACATGGCATTGACAATCGGTACACTTATAACTAGATCCTTAAAATCAACCCCCGAATTGAAAAGAGGAGCTACTAGTAATACCCTGCCTTTTTGGAGGGGATTAAGATTGCAACATTTTTTAAACCACAATTGAAAAACCTAATACTATTGCAAACAAAAACATTTAAAAAAAGGAAACAAATTCCAAAACGAGGAAAACAATAAAAGCAATGCATAGAAGCAAAAATAAAATAAAATAAATCTAGAGAATTTTTTTATTTTATTTTTTAATTAAAAAATATTTTTAATTTTAATTTCAAATACTTTGAAATTAAAAAATTAAACATAATTATTTTTAAGGGAAAAAAAACATCCCCTACTCTCCTTTTATTTATTTATCTTTCTCTAAAAACCCTAAAAACAAATTTTAAAAACCATTTAAAATAACTTAAAAAATTATGTATATTAAAAGTTTAAAAATTAGAAAAAAACCAATTAAAAATAAAATAAAATTCAAAAAAATAAATTTAAAAGATTATAAGAAAAATGAAATTTAAAAGAAAAAAAATTCAATGAATTTTAAAAAACTAACCCCCCAAAAAAAGACATTTTGGTTTGGGGATTCCTAACCACCCCCATTACCCTACCATCTAGCGGTCTCACACGCCCTTCACACACCTCCACCAAAATGCCATTTTTCCCATTTTTAATATTCATTTTAATTTTTCCCTGAAAGGGGTGCCACCTAGCCCTAGGAGAAATCACAACACTTGGATGTTGGCGTCCTCTCCATGCGCTCGACTCCCTAGCCAAGACAACTCAATTATGTAGACTACACCCTCGCGATATAGCACTCACATGTTGCATTAAGTTTCAAGTCTTATCGATGGTTGGCATGGTTAAGTCTAGTACAAATATGGTGAATGCCATTTATGGTAGTGGAATGGCTCTTTCATGGACCTCGAACCTCACCATCGCCCATTTTACACTGCCCTGGATATAATTTTCCCTCATTCTTTCTCCCGCTGGAAAATTTGTTTCCACTTTCATCCGTCTCTTCTCCTCTTTTATCAACTCCTTGCCTGTTTTCAGTCCTTTTCAACTCCCCTTCCAGTTCTTTCCTCCCTCTCTCAGTGTGATGCCTTATGAACGAGGTAAACCTTACAGAGGATTGGGGTCATATCGTGGTTTTGTAGGTCGTTGCTCTTCACCTATCCCTTCATCTAGTCTTTCAGATTCTTCTTTGCTTCCCTCTTCCCCTATGTCAAGCCAATGTGATGAGGAGGTTTGGGGATATTCCATTGTGGAAGAGAAAATTCCACTTGAAAAAATTGAGGAAAATTTGGCAGCTCCAACCTCTCCCTCGACAATAAGGTCTCCGACAGTTGTTCCTCCTACTTTGAACTGCAACAATGCCATAACACGTAACTCACATGTTCCTTTGGACAACTCCACTAGAATGAATGAGTAGAATTCTCCACCTTGGTTTTCTGAAGACCAACTCCAGTTGATCTTCGAACTTCACAGGGATATTGCAGAACAACATTTCTACTAGGAAATGATGGACCGTCAGTTTGTTTACCTACTTGACTCATTATCTAGCCAACAATCATGTCAACCTTGTCCAGTATGTCATCGTCAGTGTGTGTGCACTTCATCTGGGTGTGTTCATCCTTGTGGCGATGGCGGTAGCAGTCAGTCTGGTGTTTAACTCCAATATTCTGCCATGGTTCTTTTCTTACCTCTCATTTTCAGTTTCATTAGTTTATAGGTATGTTTTAAATCTAAGCTAGTTATGTAGCCAATCTGGCAACTTTAGACATTTTCTTTTGGCCCCCAAGGGCAGACTTTTAATGGTATATAAGAGTTGGTGTTGGCACTGGTTTCCATTTTTGGCATTCCAAACACCAAACCTACTATATGTACTTGGTACTCTGTTTACTGAAGATAATATAATCTTTAATTTACAACAAAATAATATTCATTTTAATTTTTAATTTTTTTTTTTTTTTTATAGGTTTCTAAAAAATAGTGATTTTTTTTTTTTAAATTGCGCTTTATTATTATTATTATTATTATTTTTTAAATAAAAAAGGGGAACCTGCTATATTAGAGAGGCAAAAAACTTTTGCAGAATGTACAAAAAAGTAGGCCTGGAGTTACCAAAAATGTTGCCGATAACCGGAAACCAGCATAGGTAAAATAGAGTAGCATGATAAAACGTAAAACCAAGTAGCATGATAAAACGTAAGACAAAGTAGCATCTGTCCTGCCCGGAGGAAACCAGGACAGATGTCTACAGTCCAAATATACATAAAACAGTAACAAAGTAAACTAGAAACCAAGTAAACTAAGAACCAAGAGCATAAAAACCTAGGTGCCAGGTGGCTTGTCGTCCTCGCCCTTCTGCCACGTGAACCCAGCCGGGATGGAAAAAGCTTGCGCATAGAGGGGGCATTTCCGCTGAGCTGGTGCACTGGAGAAAGCGTCGAGGAGCATGTCCATGCTCTGTCCCATGGTGTGGGCCCGATGCTCCAGGTCAGACATGTGGCCACGAAGGTCAAACACAAGAGCCAGGTGCTCTTCTCGGAGGAGAGAGCCATGCAAGCTGCCACCCATATCCACCGAGTCCGTCGCCGCTCCCGAACCAATGTCGAACTCCCTCTGCTCCACACCCATCTTTGCACCCATCGTTCCTGCTTCCTTCGCCTGTATGTCATGGCTGCTGTCATTATCGTCGTCGGGCCAGGGAGTTTCTTCCACAATGCAGCCGGGGATGTAGTCGTCCTGTGCTGGAATGGGAGTGCGTTTCTCCTACTGAGTCGCCTCAGTGGCACGGGTCTTTTCCACTATTGTTAAGTCCTCCATGAACGGGTCTTCCACCACTACGCAGGGTGGAAACTCCTCCTCCGTTCCAGCATCCTGCTGGTCTTCCAGGGTATTGGTCTTAGCGTCACGGCTACAACCGACTCCTGGTTCAGCTATGGTGGCGAGAAGCGCCCGCTTCTCTGCCTTGGCTTTTTTCCTGATAATGGAGGTCGCCATAGCCAAGGCGCGCTCCAATTTCTCTTTCCATCGCCGCTGCGCCTTGTGAGCATCCCAGGCCACGCCACGACGAGGTCTGCCTCTTTTTCGAGCCATGGTGAGAGAACAGAGCGAATACAGTAAAAGGCGGGTGAGCCAAGACGGAAGTAAATTTAGTTGCAGGGCGCGAGCAGGCTTAACCTGTCTCGTATCATACAGAGAAAGATACACCGAAAGAGCTGAGAGTTTGAGCGCAAAAGAAGCTGAGCTGCACCAGAGCGATCCAACGAAAATTAGAGCCGAGGGCATCTGCCCACATTTAACCTCTCCCATCCCGAGTGCGTTTTGATTGTTAATGGATGTGCGAGGGAGGAGTACTTCCATCCTATGTCTGCTGCAGAGGCCGTCCCCCATCGTTAATGTTAGCTTGTGGGTGTCAGCCCTCGACATTTAAGCCCAGGCCGAGTGCGCCTCCAGCTGTCACCAAATGGCCGCGTGTCACCCCATCTGGGGCATTATTATTATTATTATTATTATTATTATAATTATATATATATATATGTATATATATATATCTGTGTGTGTGTGTGTTATTTTTTAAATATTTAAATGTTATTTTTCAAAAATTTAAAATCTTTTTGAGATTTTTAATAAAATAAAAAGTTATTTTTTATTAATTTATTTTTCTTTAATTTGTAAAATTTAAAACTTTTAAAAATCTTTTTTTGGATTTTTTATAAAATAAAAAATTATTTTTATTAATTTATTTTGATTCTTTATTAATTTTATATTTCTTTAATTTGTTTGTTAACTTTTTTATTAATTAATTTAATTCTTTATTAATTTTATTTTTCTTCAATTTGTTTGTTATTTTATTTATTTAAATTGCATATTTTAAAAGTGTTTATAGATTTATTTATTTTCAATTTGTTTTAAACGGTGTTAAATGTTTAAAAGAAATCAATTATTAGTTTTTTTTAATTAATAAAAACAAAAGAAGAGCAGGGGAGATTTTTTTTTCCAAAAATAGAAGTTTTTTTGTGTTTTGTTTTTTAATTTCAAAGGTATTTGTCGAATTTCAATAGCGTGATTGGTTTCGATGGGCCTCATTTTGTAAAGAGACCAAGTTTCGAAACTTGGCTAGTCGAGAGGAGACACCTAAAATCTAATCATGCTAAGGGTTGGTGTGGCCCAGGCCCGGTGCAATCCATTGGTGATTTTGATAGCTTAGAGACCCTTAGGTCGTGGTTTCTTAGACCACAGGCTAGTCTTGCAAATCACGAACAAACTAGCAAAAAAAATTCAAAAGTATTCAAAAAAAAATAAAAAATTATTAGAACATTTTTTCCCATTTTTTTCTTCTTTATTTTTTCTCCTTTGTGGGTTTGGTTTCTTTTTTTTTTAATGATTTTGTTTGCAATAGCAATGGACTTTTAGGTTATGGTTTTTAAAATCTTACAATTTTAAACCCCCCCAAACAAAATGGTAGATTGTAACTCATCACACATCTTTTTGATTTGCAGATTTATTTTAAGATTTTGGTTATAGAGGTGCCAGTTGTCAAGCCCATGGTTTCAAAAAAGTTGCAATTTTTACTTCGAAAAAAAGGGGATGTTATTATTGGCACCACTTTGCTTGCTAACCTTTGATATGAAACAAAGAATTTCTTAGTGGCAACATCGAGTGCACTATTCTCTAGTACTCAACAAATATAGTTATTCATATACATCTATAGTGGACTATTATATCTTTTGTCATGTCACTAATATTGTTTCATTCCAATTCTTTGATGATTTGTGGCAGGGAGTTTCTTGGTAGATTAAAAACTCTAGTTATATATATGCTTTAGTTGTAAACTATCTATGTTATGGTTGTATATCTAGCCACATTTAATCTAAGTTTGGTTATTAATTGGTTTTGTGATGGGGAAGTGTGCTTTGCAGGTGGATTATGTCACTTTGGGAGTCGACAATGGTCCGATTGGGGTTCATTTGTGACAATAGTTGTGGACTATTCTCCCTACTATCAGTTGCATTTTTTGCCTTGTTCTTGCTCTTAGCTTTTATTATTTAACTAAGATTTAGTTAGTATCATCTTGCATTCTTGCATTTCTACATTGACTACATTTCATTCTCAGTATCCATCCTATCTTCATTTTAATTTCTATAACATAGATTAATTAGATTTGTTTGCATATTTATTTCTGCATTGAGATTGAAAAGTTTAAGATAACATTTTACATTACATATGGAAATCGAGTCATAATTATAAGGCTTGTCATTTCGATGGAGAAAGGTCTAGTCATACCATTTCACAAAGTAAAGGTCTAATCATGCCATTTCGCTAAATAAACTTATGTAGTTGAGGAAAATTATTTTTTCCATCTCAACACATTTTTATTCAACTTCTTAAATACCTTTATCCACATAGACTAGATTCCACAAAGAAGGGGATTTTTTATTCAATTTCTTAAATACATTTATCCACATAAAGTAGATTCCACAAGAAAAGGGGTTTGGGGTAAATTATATAGTCCTTTATACTAAATTAGTCAATGTGTCATCTAATGTCTTCCTTTCACATGATTAAACTTGCTTGTTTAATCTATGAAACAACTTTATACTAAATTAGTCAATGTGTCATCTAATGTTTTCTTTTCACATGATTAAACTTGCTTGTTTGATCTATGAAGCAAGACCAAACTTGCTTGTTTGATCTATGAAACAAGACCAAATGGGAAATGTTTGGGCAATTACAGGACCAAATGTGTTCATGGCACTACCTCATCGATGGCATTGGCTAAGAGGTAGCTGCAATAATGAACTCAAGTTGGTCCTGGAAACTTAGGAATGCCTATGGTAAGAGGCAACTTTGACATGACCCATCAATGAAACCAATGCCTACATTCTTTCCCACTTATATTTTCTTTGCCATTGCCCCCAATATCTGCTTCAAATCTTTAAACTTGGCTCCATGTGCCAGGTGCTTAGGTCCAGGTTCTTTTGGAGCTTGCCAGGGCATCAAACTTTGCCTCCTCGTGCTATTTCTCTCACTAAGAAAAGCCATGGTTAAAAATGGATTGAACTTCTCACTGAGAAAAGCCATGGTTAAAAATGGATTGAACTACCTCCTTTTTATGTTTGTTCATGAACCTTGAATCTCATTTGGTGGGCTTGTTTCATCCTCAATGCTGATATTTGTGCTTATTATGGATAAAGGATTATAAAAAAATCAAAGATGATTCAAGTTGAAAATCCTGACATCCTATTGTTCTACATAGGAACCTACGTGGGGATTGCATTTGGCAAAGTGGCTAACTTTCCATGCAACTGAGCTAGTCCACTTGTTCGTACAAGAGATTCATGAGCAACAATAGTCGTTGAATGCACTTCAATTTATGCTAGCACAAGGTTAGACTGAGTTCCAGATCCAAACCAGCATGGGAATCTGTTGTTAGATTAATCATAAAAAAAAATATGACTCAGACTGAGTAACAGTTGCAGCAAATTAAATTTCCTCAAGCTGGATATCGTAAGAATCAAATCTTGATTAAGAACTGATGAATCTCCACAATGATAAATATCCATTGGATAAATATCCATAGGCGTTGGAAGGCCTCCTCTGTGCACTCGGCACTTCCTCTATCTCCACATACATTATATAATAAATATATTAGCAAGTGGCTTGATGGTGCAAAGGATGTTGTTAAAAAAAGACATAATGTATTAAATTGAAATATGTATTATGTCGACTTCAAGTCCACTATACTACATGGATTGGATTCTTTATTATTCTGGACAACGAGACTTTCAGGACATAAATCAATATTTCTATATCTACAGTGCATTTATTATTTTGGATCATGAGATTTTCACACATAAGTCAATATTTCTTAATTGGAAGAGAAACATAGGCATGACAATTAAGTGTCTTTATTATTATGGATAATGAGATTTTTCCACATAAATCAATATTTTTTAATACAACATTTCTTAATTGGAAGAGAAATATAGCCATTTCATTAGTAGGATAGTGCAATTTTGATATACAACATGGCTGGGATGTGGTTGGCTTCATTATCTAACAATGTAGGAGAAGATTGTGTCATTTCTCAATCCAAACAATATTAATTTTCACCTCGATCCTCAACTCCCAAAGACGAGCATGAGAACCAATCTATCAATGTTCTCAAACTTGCAATGGTGGTAATAGTGTTTAATATCAAAGATATGTGGGTGGGGGGGGCAGCATTAATAGAAAAAGTTTAAATAAACTTTTTCTATTAATGCCCCCTCCCCACACACATATTGTTCTCAAACTTGCAATGGTGGTAATAGTGTTTAATATCAAAGATATGTGGGTGGGGGGCAGCATTAATAGAAAAATTTTAAATAAACTTTTTCTATTAATGCCCCCTCCCCACCCACATATTGTGGGGGGCAGCATTAATAGAAAAAGTTTAAATAAACTTTTTCTATTAATGCCCCCTCCCCACCCACATATGTGGGTAGGGGGGCATTAATAGAAAAAGTTTAAATGTGGGTGGGGGGCATTAATAGAAAAAGTTTATTTAAACTTTTTCTATTAATAGATAATGGATAATGCAAAACTATCTGGCTACTAAGAATTATATATTTTAATATAATCCGTGAAATTTTTCTTCTGTAAAAAAGTAAGCATAGCCATTCAAGGCCAGAACATCGTAGCCAAACATACTCAGTCAGCCCCGCTAATGGGTGAAACTATGCATTGAGAGTATAGATTGATTTTACCTAGCTGGCTTTCCCACATTGTTAACAACCATTATATTCCAATAATTATTAAAAAACTTATATTGAAATTTACAAATAAAAATATTATAATAATTATAACTTACAAAAGCATAATTTGTTATCCTAATTTTACTTCATTAATGGCCATTCAAGGCCAGCACATCGTAGCCAAACATACTCAGTCAGCCCCTAGCCAAACATACTCAGTCAGCCCCGCTAATGGGTGAAACTATGCATTGAGAGTATAGATTGATTTTACCTAGCTGGCTTTCCCACATTGTTAGCAACCATTATATTCCAATAATTATTAAAAAAATTATATTGAAATTCACAAATAAAAATATTATAATAATTATAACTTACAAAAGCATAATTTGTTATCCTAATTTTACTTCATTAATGCATAATGTAATGTTAAGTATTAATGATGAAAAAAACAATATATAATAATTATAACTTACAAAAGCATAATATGATATCATAATTTTACTTCATTAATGCATTTAATGTTAAGTATTAATGATGAAAAAAACAATATAAAATTTTTAAGAATTGTTTTTTTATTAAATTAATGGAGCATATCATTCATTGAATACAAGTGAATAAAATAATACTGTCATTCTGAAATGTTTGAAATACATAAACATTTCATATAAGTTCAACAGAATAATAATGTGATGTAGGGAGAAAAATTTTAAATTTTTCTCATGATAATTAATATATTTTCATATCTCCTTTTCGTTTCCAACTAAACAAGGATGTCTCTCAAGATGCTGACTCCCGTGTATATGTGATTAAGAAACACTTGTATGGGTGGAGGAATATTAGAGAAATGTATAATTATTCATGTAATGTCTAATCAAAAATAAACTTTCAATGATGATCAACATAAGAAAGAGAGTTATGTAATTTTAAGCCCAACATATCAACCATAAAAGTTGGAAATTGTAGTTATTACATAAATTTTAAATCAAATATATAAAGTTGAAATATTTGGTTATATTAAAAGTATTTAATTTTTAAAAAATTCTATATATTATTTAAAATGTTAATTGTTTAATTTAGAATCTAAAATTCTAAAACTTTTGTAGAAAAATATATATCTTGTGGTATGCATTTTGTTTTCTTTTTCTTTGGAGGTGAATTAAAGTTTTTGTTTTTAATTAGGGTGATTTTCATTTTATTAGGTTTACAGTTAACTAGTGTTAGAAAAACAATATATTTAGAGTGTTTGACTTAAATGTTGGAAGTCGTTTTATTTTTCTCGAAAGTTTTTTTTTTTTTTTGGTATATTATGGTGATCAACTTTTTCTATATTAAAAACATAACATTAGCGTATGGATGAAAATTAAATGAGGTAAGAAAAAAAAAAGAGAGAGAGAGAAATAAGGAAATAGCCTTCATATATTTTCTTTTAATGATTTTTTAATGGCTTCAACAAGTAATCTAGGGAAAACACAAGGACCATTTTTTGTTGGCAAAAACTATGAGTTCTAGTCTCTAAGGATGAAAACCTTCCTACAAGTCCATGAATGTTGGGAACCAATGGATAATGGCTTCTCAGAGCTTGATCAAGAAACTTTATAGGCCATGACTAATGGACAAAGAAATCAACTTGCAAAATTGAGGAAAAAGGAGAACAAGGCCAAGTTTTGGATCTAGATTTGAATGGGTGAATCATTTTTTCCTAAGATAACAGGAAAATCTAGTGCAAAGCAAGCTTGGGATATCCTGGAATTAGCATATCAGGGTAATGAAAAAGTGAAGACTGTGAAGCTTCAAACCTTAAGGAAAGAGTTTGAAACCTTGAAGATGAAGGAGGCAAAGAACATTGACCAGTTCAGGACCATAGTGATGGGAGTTGTGAATCAACTTAGGATTCATGGAGACAAGATTGAAGATCAAAAAGTTCTTGAAAAAGTTCTCAGAAGCATGCCTAAGAAATTTGAAATGGTTGTCATTTCCATAGAAGAGTCCAAAGATCTATCTAAACTAACAATCGAAGAATTGATGGGTTCTCTTTTGTCCCATGAATAAAAAAACAACATGGAAGAGGAATCCTTAGAACATGCCTTCAAGATTTAGGCATTCATTGGTAGAGGCAGAGGCATAGGTCAAAGAGGTAGATCTGGTCATCAAGAAAAAGGAAGAATAATACTAGAACAGTTATAACAATAAAATCATCCTAAATACTCTCAGAATTAGAGGGGGAGAGGCATAAGATGGACAGACAAATCCAAAGTCCAATGTTACTAATGTGGAAAATATGGTCACTATAAAAGTGAATGCAAAAATAAACAATTATATTTGAACAAGGGCAGAGCTAATATCTCCAACACTGAAGAAGGACATTTGAGACAATGTCAATTTCGTGTCAAATCACTAAAGAAGATCACAACAAGGATCTTTGGTTGTTGGAAAGCAGCTGCAAAAATCACATGATAGGTACAACAAAAAGTTGTTTTCTAGCATTGATGGTTCTATTCAATTTGAAATTAATTTAGGAGATGATTATCATGCCAAGGCCTTAGGAAAAGGTGTTGTGTTAGTCTTAACCAATCAAAATGAGGAGAAATACATTCTTGATGTATTCTATGTACCCAACCTTAGACATAATCTAATAAGTATAAGATAGTTGAGTCAAAATGGTTATGATGTTATATTCAAGGTCTCCACATGCACTATCTTAGATAAGCCACCTAGTAGAAGACTTATTGCAAAGGTTCAAATGGCCAAGAAAAGAATGTTCTCATTGAATATGAGAAGTGTAAACCTTTTAGAGTCATATGAAAAAAAATGTCTCAAGCACAGACGAGACTTAATTGTGGCATCTCAGATATGGTCACCTACCTTTTAGGAGTCTTAGTCTCTTGCAAAAATAGTCAATGGTTAAGGAACTACCTATATTAAATGAACAAACCAGCCCTTATGAAAGCTGCATTCTTGGAAAACATCAAAGAGACGATTTTCTAGTAGCCTCTTGCGAAGACAAATAACATCTAGAACTAGTTCACATAGATCTATGTGGACCCATGCAAACTTAGTCCATTGGTGGAAGTCTTTATTTTCTAACGGTCATTGATGATTTTAGTAGGAAATTTTGGGTATATTTCCTCAAAAACAAATCTGATACATTCACAAAGTTCAAAGAATTTAAAGTTGTAGAAGAAAAACAGAGTGGAAAATATGTCAAAGTTCACTGGTCATATGGAGGAGAACAATATGACTTAAAGGAGTTTGCACATTTTTGTAGACAACAAGTAATTAAAATGAAGTTTACCACAAGATATACTCTACAGTAGAATGGAGTGGTTGAAAGAAAGAGTAAGATAATCATGAGCATGGCAAGGAGCATGATCAAAGCTAACAATCTATCTAATGATTTTTGGGCTAAAGTTGTTGCTTGTTCAGTCTACATACTAAACAAATCTCCAACAAAAAGTGTGAAAGATAAAGTTCCTCAAGAAGCATGAAGTGACACGAAGTCAAGTGTCTCTCACTTCATAATTTTTTGTTGTATAGCCTATGCACATATCCCAGAAGAGATAAGAAGGTGTTGAGAGCAATTCCCATTTATTTTCCCTCTTCTATACCTACCCTTGTTTCCATTTTTCTATCCCTTTCTAATTACCATACTTAGTCATATTTCAAAAAAATTGACAGGTTCGTGGACCTTCATCCCCATCCTATTTCCTATGTCACAACTCTGACCGACCACCTTGCTATATTATACTTAGCCTTTTTTCCAACTTTGTGGATTCACGGGGTCGAGCCTTCATTCTCCAAGTTCTGCGACCTCCACTCTGCACCCAAAATTTTGTGATCCTCATTATGACCATCAAATTTGTCTCGAGTCCCAAGCCCCTAAAGCATTTTATTTCTTCTGCGTGCAAGTACGACAGACCGCTTTTCTACACTTCTCATTTCTGATCATCCATAACTGCGGGTTCAGAGGTTCGCGAGTTCATGAAAAAATTCATATTCAAATATACTCTTGTGCTTTTTCCAATATGCATTAAATCTTGTTTAATGCTAACAATTGATTGTGCAGGCTCTGAAAATATTGTCATTGATGGAAAAAAACTTAAGGAGATTACTCATTAAATTGCATTAATTCATCATTTGCCAAAGGATTATACCATCGTCCTCTCTCCGAAAATATTTATTTCAAGTTATTTTTTAGCTGAAAAAATACTCTCGTCAACCTAATGGCAACAACAGCTAGACAACAGTTCTGTGGTGATACTTTAAATATATTTGGTCATGAAGATCAGAAATTTCAGTGGTCCAAAGAATATTCATATTACTCCTCTCCTTCTACACATAAAGACATAATCTAGGCATCCAGAATAGCTCGATCAGGTTGTGTTCCTGAGGTATTTGACTGTAAAGAACTTATTGCATGGTGTGTGGAGAAGTATGTGCCAAGACATAGAATTATACAACTCCAAAATCATTCCCCCATTTCCCTTTCACCCCAAGTTTTTCGCAAGATGTTGAAGCTCCCAGAGCCAACACTTACCTTCAAAGGAGAAGACTACAGATATTTTCTAAAGAAAAATAACAATGGCCTTGATCTCCTATCGGAATATTTGGAGAATCATGCGTCTATTCCAGAAGACATAACAAAGATCCAGGTCGACTCTTTATAAAACCCATTTCGAGAGATTGCATGGTTGTTCACTAGGTTGACAGGTCAAGAAAACATTGCTATCATTTCCCGCATAATTTTATATTTTACAGTAAAAGAACGGGCCATATTTGACTGGGGAAAATTGATTTCTGTCTAAATCTCATACCAATTATCACACTACAAAAGGGACAAAAAATTATTTATGGCTTCCGATTTGGTATTTTCTTATAGTGTATTGTTGTCAATTTTCAAACTTGACTAAAAGTAAGAGGGTAAACTGTGAAATAGATCTAGTTACCTTCTGGTATCAGGCATTGTGGAGACATAAGACCTCTCTGTATTTTTACAAAGTTTACAATGATTTTGTCTCAGTCCCCAAAGGGTTGATGTTTGGTGAAAATACCCCAAGGATATCTGACCAGGCTAACAAATTCTTAGAGAAAAAGGGAACGATAGAATAGATGGAAAATCATACTGTCATAAGGATATTATGTTCCAAATAAAATCCCTCTTTTCTTCCATATCATGTATCTGACAAATTGTTTATTACAGAGGTGGCAAGGAAATACAACTTCTGGCTACATTTTTTCCATGAAAAAAGGAAAAAAAAATTATCCCCTTGCCATGAAAGATTGGAGATTTCATTTTCAGAAACATAAATAAAATTGATGAGTTTGCAAGCCATTTCAACAATGTGAACTCAAAATATGTTGAAAAGATCAAGGGCTTTGATCCTAACAAAATCTTTGTAGAACACATGCTTTCGGTGGGATTTATTATTTCGTTCATCCAAACTACCTTGAATGAATAAGAAGAAGGTGACAACTAAAGCACTCTTGTACACAAAGTTGGTGACCTAGAGACAATACTAAGTACTAACGAGTTGTATAAGAAAAAAAGAAAGGACCCTAGTGAAAGAAGCGCCCAGTCTCCAGTTGTCACTCCCAAAACTACCACATCTCGGAGCAATGCTCCAACGACTCACCCAATTAGAAATATTTCCCACAGTAGTTCAAGTAGCGGAGGAGAGAAGAATCCTCCCCCGGGGAAAATTGAGAATTCACATAAGTTACCTATGAGAAAGAAAATGAAGAATTTAATACAAGAGGAAGAGGACAACCTTATAGAAAATAACATCCAAATCTTTTCTCTGGATGACATGGAACTGGAGGTGGATATTGAAAAAATATCTCCCGCGATGGAACAACCATAAATTGTAACTCAACAAAATGCTTTATTGGAAGTTGTTGCAAATGAGATTTTTAGTGAAGAGGAATCCTTCATTTTTCAAAGTGCTATTTTTGGTAAGTAATCTAAAAAGTTGATTGTAGAAAGAGGTGATCATAAAAATAAAAAAGGAGAATCTTTCTCAGAGGTTGACCTGAAATACATGCGGTCATCCCAAATCTCTAAAATTCATAGGGAAACTGAGGATGCTCTTGATGATTCCATTGATGGATTAGAAGATGAAAATGGCAAGCTAAAAGAAAGGATTAGAGAGTTGGAAAATGCCTTAATGCCTCTTCCAATCCCGACAAGTCCTTTGTCAATGGTCAAACCGACTACACCTAGCGCCATTAAGTTGAAATGATCTTCAAGTCTACTCACATCGGTCAACAGTTATGTAGAAAAAAATATTAAGAAGATAATGTCACTAATAAAAAAAGCATGGGAGGTATAAAAAAGTATTGTTTCTTTTGGCTCAAGGGAACATGCCTTTCATGAATATCTGCAAGTTGATTTACAAAACGAAGAAGGTTTCTACACTGATGATATATTACCATTTGGAATTAAAGTCTCAAACATGACATAATTGAGAAGAAGAGAGGAGGATTTTCCTTCTCCAAGTCGAATAAAACAACTAAATTCTTGTTGGAAGGAAAATATTAAAAATTTGAGTAACATTGTTCAAACATGCAGCGAAGCCATACTAAAAAGAGAATAAATGTTCGAAAGACACATGGAGATAGATCTCGAAAGAGGTACTAACAAGGTACAAGATCCTAAATTAATTCTCAATTCAATGTTTCTAACAAAGCAACAATTTGACAAACAAGTTGAGATATTTAAGGCGTTATCAACTGGAAACTTGTATGGCATACTTGAATATAATGAAGAAGAAATAGACAATTGGTTAGTCGATTATTCTGTGAAAAATCAAGATATTGAGGAAGAAGTACATGGTATTTATCTTGAATTAAGAGACTTGAAAGGTGAATTATTCAACATTAAAAGCATGCATGAAATAAACGTCGCACCAATGAAAAACTACATTCAAGATTGGTTCAAAAAGGAAATTGACAAATTAACCAAAGAAGGGCAAGAAACAGTTGAGATGGTTCCTACAATCATCAATCAAGACAATAAAAGGACAACAACAAACAAATGAAGATACGAGAGACAATCATAGTAAGTTCATATTGATCATATATATTGCTTTCTTTATTAGTTTTTCATCTAGTTACTCTGCTTCTTTGACTAGAAAGGTTTAACCGAAACCTGATAACTTCTCCATGTCTTCTTTCTAGGTCTTGCTACTTTGTCATCACCCACCATCCTCCTTCTACAACTTACTCATTTTTTATATTTTCTTTATGGTCTGCGGGAGCTCCAATCCCAGTCCTAAGGGAAAACACATTTAAAATTTCAAGGCTTTGTAGCAGACTATATATTTTTCAGAAATACCAAGAGAACTATTTTGGGATCAGTTTTAACTGTATATTATAACTCTGATTTTTTAGTATAAAGTATTTGAGATTGATCTATCATTATCTTTATTTGAGTTCCCCATGTGTTTACTCTATTAAATTTCTCTTATGCATGCACACC
>ML790725.1:114833-125198 GCA_009831015.1 Picea engelmannii | reverse complement strand
ATCACTTTTTAATAGAAATAATAGTTAATGGAAGCACTTCTTATAATTGGATGGAATAAGCCACATTGCATGATTAATATCATAATTGTTTGTTTTACTTGATGTTCTTTGTTATTTATAAATGTTATTGGATGTGGTTTAATTGTACAAACCCTTTAATTATTGATTGCATAGAATAAGGAGTGGATTGATCTGCACTATATGTTGATTCTTCAACCTCCCTATTAGACTTCTCCATCTCATGAATTGGACCTCAAACATAGGAATGTTGATCAAACATTTGGTCACCTCTATTTTCCAGCCATTGGAAAATAAAATAAAAAATTGACATCAGAAGAAGAAAAATTTGAAATATTATAAGTTCATTGTGTATCCCTCAGTCTCATCTTCGTTATGCATTTTTTGGATTCAAAATCCAAGTTCATATGCCCAAGATATCCAGTTTTTTGTTTAATCGGCAAAAGAGTGCTTCCTCAATATGCAGAAAATATATTTTTTCTTGGAAATAAGAATTCTTGGAACCACACAATTCTCTTGGAACCATTAACCTCTTGGGATTTCTCTCTTAATCTCTTGGAACAAGTTCCTTTCTTTAATCTTTTAGAATACATCCATTCAACATTGAGACTTTTCTGTGCACATCTTCCTCTCCTCTCGTACTCTCTTATACTTAAAATATTTCACTTCCCTTTCCCTCTCACTTCTATCTCCTCTCTACTTCGTGGGATTTGGTTTCTTTCCCCATTCCCCCATTTCCCTCTCACCTCACCTACCCCCCCAACCCAATCCATTTTCAACACTTAACATTTTTCCATCCCCCTCACTCCACTCCCCTCCCCTCTTTCCTCACCACCGCAGGTCCACGGGTTCGGAAGCATCTCCCTCCCCCTTATCCCTCCATACCTACGACCTCCAATCTCCACCACCCTCATTTTTTCCCTCCCTAGGTCGCCCTTACCTCATCCCCTTTCTCTGCAACCCTCATTTTCTCCTCCCTCTCCCCCCATACACTTCAACACTTAATATTTCTACACCCATCATTATCTATCCTCCCTCCTTATCTCTCCTCCTTCCTCACCTCTGTGGGTTCACATGCACCATGGGTTCACTCCCCTTATTCCTCCACACCCACCTCAACCCGACAAACCACTTCTCTCTCCTCCCTCATGACCTTCCTCCTCTCTCATTCCATCTCCCACACTTAACCAATTTCCTAAGTCCTATCCCTTTACTTGGAAGACAATCATTTGATGACACATGGTAGCCAATCATTTAATCACACATATTCCTAAGTCCTCTCCCTTTACTTGGAAGCCAATCATTTGATGACACATGGTAGACAATCATTTGATGATACATAGCAGTGAATGGGACAATGACACATGGAAACCAATGGGACTATGACATGTGTTGAAAAAACATGTGATGACATGTGGGATATTATGGTATCCATTGACACTGTGACATGTGGCTATGATGTGCATGATGACTCACCGATGACTGGGCTCTTGGTGGATTATGACTGGGCAATTAAATTTTTATTAATTCATAAATTTCCTAAGGTTTGAAACTCCAAGTCTCCATAATCTCCACATGCTTCAAATAAAGTCTATACTAAACTTTTCAATATATAAAGTATACTCTAAAACTCTATCATGAATGTGGAATATGCATTATAAAATAAAAAATCGAATTTTTAAATGGAGGAGGCGAATTTGAATGAAGGGCTACGATTAACCCATGAGATTTGATGAACGATTGTTGATAAGTGATTTTCCGAAGGTCATATATTGCGATACGGGAGTCGGATATGGACAAATATACCTCGTTGAAAAGGAAATTAAACGAGGAATACAATGGAATAGGTTTCAAGATATGAAATTGACCATAATGCTCTCAAAAATTGAAACAACAATTAACTATGTTTTATGGTTTGTTGATAAATCTGTTTGGTACCTCGACTTCACGAGCTTATATCTTGAGATCCAGAACTCCAAATTGTGTTGAGGAGGGCTCGTTGGAAATATGAGATGATTAATATTGAATCTAAAATGGTTTTCATGGTTTAAAGGTTAAATATAGTGTCCATAAAATTAAAATACAATCCTCTCTTTAAAAATACAGCTAATTAAATTTTTCAAAAAAAAATATATTTAACAACTTTTATTAAAGAAAAAAAGGGGCCCACTTCAAGAAAACAATGTCAATGATAAAAATTCATTAATTAGGAATTAATTATAATGATTATTTCAAGAATAAAAGCGTATGGAAATTTCTAGAAGAAAAAAAAACCTAACTACTTCAAGAAAGAATTGGGAATAATTTTAAAATAAGGGAGCATCATCAAATAAATGGTTAGAAGGTTGCATTACCAAAGAAAATGATCAGAATAGAAAGGGTCTAGCCATCAAAATGAAGCCAAGAGTTTGATCATAAAATGAATATCTCCATCTTCTCCATCTTCTCCATCCTTCTTATTCTTCTACACTATTTTTCTCAAGGCTTTATGCAATATTTCTGAACTGAACATAAGGTTAAGTTCTTGATTGTTTCTCTAGTATTCTTCCAAGACTTTTCTTATATGATCATGGAGTATTTATATCCATGTATGTGACTTCGAGATGTAATCTACGATTATTCGATTCATTGAGATTTAGTATTTTGTTTGACAAGCTTCATTTCTAAACACTTAGTCAATTGGTTCACTGAGATGTTTTGCACTGTTGAATAATTTTAATGAATAAAAATCCACAAAGAACTATTTTGGGGCATTGTTTTAATGATTTCTTAGATCTTAGGATTTCTGAGTATGATTTTTAATTATTCCCATCAAATTATTCCAAGTTATGAATGCAGAACTCATTTAAAGTTCTTTGAAATGATAAAAAATATTTCCTCTTTTTTCTTGAGAGAAGATATGGATGTATCCTCCACTTGTATGTGATTTAGAGGGTTGTATAAATGATGTTGAGCATACATACATTCTGATATTGAATCCTTCTTTCAATATTTTTATTGTAAAGGGGAAACTTGTTGCACATAAAGATCAAATATGGTTATCAAGAACCATTCCATGTACAAATCAAAACAATAAATATCGGGGGTTCATTGTCTAGCATTCTCACTAATCCAAGATATTCAAGATACATATTTTAGCCAAAGAGGAGTACCACATCTATAAAAACACATGGGGATTCATATCCTCATGAGGTTGTTGTTTGGACCTTCAACAAATCTAGACATCAACAAAGATGCATTGATTCCATGACTCAATGGTTGTGGCACCAGTCCTAGTGAATTGATCCTTCCAAAGACTTGTCTTGTTATGAATTGAGAAAAAACAAGATGAGACAAGAAATGGTAGAAAATGATTTAATCCATTCTCTATTGCACATTGAATTGATCTCATGATGTGAATTTATAGTACATAGATTGGACCACTTCTAGATCTAGATCTAGATCTCACTAAACTCTCATTAGTGGATCATGACAACACCTATGATCAATAGATATGGTTTACAACTCGTATCAATGTGGTCTCATAATTTGTGACTCTCTAGGGACTCACAATCTAACATTCCCCCCTCAATCACAAGACTAAATAATAGTACCAGTTATCAAACAATAACTGGTATCATCTTCATTCGAAAATTGTTGAACTGGGATTCGATGAAGATATGTCTGAAAAATAGCCAATACCTGGATGTTGAATAGTTCATCTAGAAGTGAACAAATTCTATGTATGAATATTTCCATTATTTTTATTTGGTTGATTTGATTTGAGGAGACTAGTTGCTATGATACAATTCTCAAATGTTGATTGGTTTATAGGACTTTGAATCTTGAAGCCTGAATATCATCATTGATGTCTGATATCCCCCCCTATCAGATACAAGGTGATGAAGTTTGTTGAATTTGGTTGAAGGGATCCAACCTTGAAATTTGGATTCTTTATGTGGTTTGGATGACCACTAACCAATTTGAGTTGAATAATGTGGTGGTTTCGGATTACCACTAACCATTTTCATTGATTATTGAACAATGTGGTGGTTTTGGATTACCACTAACCAACTTGAGATCATCAATGTACTCCTCCCTGAAGGTGTTGGAGAGTATCCTTTTCATCAATGAACTCCCCCCTGAAGGTGTTTGAGAGTATATTTGATTCATGTTTTTATTTTAGAGAACATAAAGAATTGGATCTAGATCATCACCAAAATCATCTAGAATAGTTGTTTGAAATATTTTTGTTTGTTTCATTTCTCCATGCAGTTGTGGCTTTACCTCTGTCTTGAATAGACGATAAAACTAATGTAGTTTATTTACTTGTTGATTCCATTTTCAAGAGTTGATCCAACCATAATGGACTATGTGTTTAACCTTCTTCTTCTTTTGACATTTTCTGAGAGATGATTTGTCTTCCCACCATAGATGATTTTAGGGGCTAAATTTCGCCAATGGGCTAATTTTCCATGGTTTTTCCCAAAAAAGGTTTTTTCAATTTCAATTTTTTCTAGGAATGATTCGCCCAAATTCCATAAAATAAAATTATTTTACCTTACAAATCGCCAAAACTTTATAGAAACTATACAAATTCCTTAGAAATTTGAATATTTTTACAAAACATTCACCAAACATTTTACATTTTGCATATTAAGGACTAGCAATATTATCCCATGTTTCTACATTTTAATACAAATTTTCATCCTTAAAATCATCCATGCTTCCCACAATGAAGACACGGATGGAGATCAAAACCGTGTCTCCAAGTGACCAACTTTATGAAAATGTTGGCACTTATTATAAAAAAAAATTCACTTCTTCAAGAAATTTTGCACTCACAAACTAAATTGATTTGGAGTAATATTGGATATGAAAGTTATTGCTTTTGTCATATCCTAATCCATGTCAATTTTTGTTGAGCATCAATTCTTCTCAAGGTCTGACAATCATCTTGGAAATATCATTTTGTTGTTATTTTGCTCCTTCACATTTGTTGTTGATGTTGCTGTCATTTTGTGTTTTTTCTTGGGACTCATCTTTGACAAATATTTCCTCCATCAATTGCATGGAAGATTTCATATCTTATGTGTCTTGTGCATTAGCTATCAAGTCTTTTGTATCACAATTAGCATCAACCATCCGCATTATGTCTTGTGTGTCACAAACTACGTCAACTTTTTGCATGATCTCATTTGTATCACATGTTGCATCAACCTTTTGGATAAGATCCTATGTATCACATATTGCATCAATCTTCTCTATTAGATCCTCTATGTCAATACTTTCATCAACTTTTTTATTTGTTGTCGATGTTGCATCAATCATGTCATCAATTTAATTATGTCTTTTTCTTAATTTTATCTGAAGTCCATGAATCAATTGATCATCCACAATTATTTGATCTCTAAGATCATTTGTTGGATGTATTGTATCAACCATGTGATCAATTATGTTTTTTCTTTTGGTTTAATGTCCAGTCAATTTTTTTTAACTTGATTTTGCAATTTATGGTTGTACTCTTGCAATTCCTTGATTTCCTGAGAGGTGTTTTGTAAACACTTTCCTCCTTTACCCATTTATTATTATTCTATCTTCGCTTGTCATGCTCGCTTGTACTCACTCGCTTGAATTTGTTTGCACGCTCACTTGATTTGATGTTACACTTAAGGTGTCGGGTACAACCGATCATGCTCCCTAAAGTGTGATTACAATGACTTAAATTTGATTGACTCAGTTGAATTCATTATTCAAATTTAAGGCAGGTTTTGATAATGATATTCACAATTAACTTTTGACTTGAAAGGGGTTGACACTTTACACCTTGTACAATTCAATGGTCAAATTTATCCTTTAATGTTGACAATTCAAGTCATGAATCAAAGAAATTTTATGCTTGATAGATTTACAATTTGCCACTTAGTGACAAATGTTTGAAATGACACATAACCTTTTATTAGTTTACAAAGATGGGAAGTTTGAGAAGACTTCAATACACTTAATTGTGGCAGTCGCTATTGAACTTCATGAGTGCATGAGCATTATGTGCTTGATTTGCTTGCTTAATTAAATATGTGTCACACTAGACAACATAAACATTAAAGGAAATAGCCACCATCGAGTATCTAAAAAAAGACAAACAAAATCACACACAAGCACACTGTATTCCTTAGACCCCCTTATTAAAATTTTAGGACAGGTCTAGTAACATATTTAATAGCAAAAAGTGAAATTTTATTATTCTTGATACAACAAGCTCTTACACCTAAGAGTGATTCACTTCTCAATTACATTCTTGGTCATCACATCTCATTGTCAAGCCTTCAACTAAACTTTTGTACCCTTTTTACTGAGAAGAAACCCTCTTTTTTTAATGAGAAAATGAAAAACTTAGTTTTGCTCTAAAACAACTTACTCATATATTTTAAATAACCCAATCAAGGTTTCCAAGGTCCTTTCAACTCTTAAAAAAATTGTGTCATGCCCCTCTGACATTGATGTTTAGAATAAATATCAACACATGGTTCCAAAGCACCACTTGCATTACAACTTTTACTTTGTCACTCTTTTTTTTGAATAGATAATTTTGACTTTCTTCAAAATAAGAAGACAAACCATCAAGCTTTTCAAACATACTTTTACAATAGTTCTCCAAGCTCTCCCAAACTAATTTCTCCAAGCTTTTTAGAAAAAAATCTACTATTCACCGAACACTTCAAAAGTGCCTACCTTCAAAGTCCTCAAATCATATGATTATTTAATGTGATTAATCTTCAATACAAAGACAAGAACCCTTTGTTACTTCCACCATGATAATAAAAAATATGATAACCTTTTTACCCAGGGTTGAAGAGTTCACTTGAAATGGGCACATGAGTTGTTCTTGTTCCTTCATTTGGTGGTAAAAAAGTGTTATCGTTGTAGCTGCCTGGTGGGCGTTGGTCCGACCTTTTGTATCTGGGAACAATCCGAAGCACCGATTTTCCTTCTCATCTCACAATACCATTCACAGAGAAGCCAATTTGTAGTCTTAGTCACCTTACACCGAGCCGAGAAAAACTACCACTAGTTGGAGTTTTCCTTGCAATTCCAAAAACTGCAGATTGCGCAGGAGGGTTGCTCCAATTCTTCATTAATAATGAACAACATATATTTTTTTGGACAACATATGCAGAAATGAGATTTCACAAATTATATAAAACATGACGCCATCCTCGTCCTTCTAGGCTGATTTGAGGCTGCTACTCCCCAGCAATCTGCTGCACATTTTATGCTGAGTGACGAGTGTGATCTCCCTTTATTTTGCTCTCAATGCAACCGCCTGATCTGCTCCGGCACTTGGCTGTAGTTTTTTTTATATTTTTTGGCATGGAGGGTTAGTCCTTGGTGTAACAAAATAGCAGTAACAATACTTTAACAATGATCTCTTCAACAAGATGGATCCAATTTGTGCGGGCAGATATGTTTGAAGTAAATGGCAACAGGTAGATTGCAACGATAACCTACCATAACCACTACCTCAAACTAGAAATACCTTTCATTCAAGGGCTCCAAGGCGTTGCTAGTATTCATTCTGTAGCACATCATATTGTGCCCACAACCTACAGATCATAAACCATTTATACCTACGACTACAAGAATGGCTCTGTCCCGGTTTGTATGTCTTACACAGTTTTGATTTTAGTAATCTCCCTCCTTCCTGATCGCATCTTAGACTTTTATGTGTCCGGGATTACTCTCAGATTCAAATCATATGCCAAGAGAGATAAAAACGAGAATCAATCTACACCAATTCTCGTTGTATTTGAAAGAAACCATAACAAACATCAACTATCACAGAAAAATCAGATCTGCACACACTTTGTAGACAACGTGGCTTCTTCTCTGGATTTTATACTCCTCTTACAATGCAAGGCTCATTAGCTTCATCTCACATTATTGGTTTCATATATTCACTATTGTGAAGAAACTAAACCTCTCACATATCAACTTCAAATTGCAAATCTTCATGGTGATATCTTTTATTAGGGTTACCAAGCCCTTAAGAGTAAATACGTTATGATACCATGAACCTCTCTTTACCATCCCTCTAATACCATGTTAAGAATTGAGAACAAACAAGATGAGACCAGAAATGGCAGAAAAGGCTTTAAGTCATTCTCTATTGCACATTGAATTGATCTCATGACGTGAATTTATAGTACATAGATTGGACAGCTTGTAGATCTAGATCTAGATCTCACTGACAACTCAGTGGATCTTGACAACACCTCATCAATAGATATGGTTTACAACTCATATCAATGTGGTCTTAGAATTTGTGATTGTCTAGGGACTCACAGTGTAACATGTCTTTGGTGTACATTATCTCCATTCCCTGCAACTTTAGGTTTTGTGCTTCAATGCCAAAACTGATTTTGAGTGCATCAAAGATAAATTCAATAAGTTTGATGGATATTTCCCTTGGGTTGTAAAGCACCAACCCTAAAGTGAGAGAGGTAAATATTGAGGTGACAATAGGTATTGTCTCTGGATTTCCTTTTGGACAATCTTGTTAAGATGTTGTTCTTGATGATATCTATATATCAAGGGGAGTGCTTAGGAGAAAATGGGACCTATATACCCCTCCAGGGAAAACAATACCTTTTGGAGGCCATGTATCATGGTCTCAAGCATATTTCCACCCTCTCACATGGTCCTTGAGCCATAGAAGCATAATTTAGGGACTAAAGCCCTAGTTTTATCCTTGAATGATGTATTCATCTAGGAGAGATATCTTTGATGTTATATACCTTAGAATTGAGTTGGTAACCCACTTTTGGGCCAAAGATTCATGCTAAAGTGTACCTATTGTAATCTAGTTCTCTATTCATGGACCATGATCCATAGAAAAACATGTAGGGTCCAATCCCTTAATTTTTGGGCCACATTGTGTTCTGGAAGTAGTGTATAGTTCCTAAGCCACCATTTTTTATCCTTGAAGCATGTATTGGACCAAGAGACCTACCCTCGATAGGCAAAACCTTTTACCTATACCCATGCCCCATTCATGTACCAAATATTACATCTAATGGTCCTATGTCATCGTTTAGGGCCCTGGCATGCAGGGCCCACTTGCCTTATGAGTAGATCACTTACATTTCTTATTTGTAACATGTGTTGGATAAGCAGACCCTTCCTTGGTTTTCCAAACCTTGGAATCGTGTTTATCACACTAATTTGGAAAACATACCATCCAAAGGGCATGTGTCATGGTTTAGGTCCCCATTTAGGGTCCATATGCCTAAGAAATAGTTCCTTTAAGGCCCAAGATGATGGATTCCCCCCCCCCAAATCATGTCTTGGGAAAGGAGAATCATCCTTAATCACTCATGAGCATGTAGGCACTTGACCCTCTATTTTCAGCCTTAAAGAAGGTCTTAGGACAAGAGACTCATCCTTGGTGTTCAAAGTCTCATACTTAGTCTAGTATGGCACTAATGAGCCAAAAACGTCTTTAAAAGGGATTTATTTCATGGTTTGAGGCCTAATTCATTCCCCATGAGCCATAGGTTTTATCCTTGAACGATGTTCTAAGCTATAAGACTCGTCCTTAATGCACCAAACATTATAATTAGTCTCATATTCCATTCGGGAACAAAGATTTGTTATGGAACTCTTGAGTCATGGTTTAGGCCCCATGATTTTCTCATGATCCCTAAAAGCAATATATGCTACCTAAGCTCCTAGTTTTTGTCCCTTAACCATGTCTTGAACAAGGAGGTCCATCCCCATAGTGTCAATCCTCATAATTGGGCTCATATGCGTGTGTGGGAAACATAATATTTCCACATGGTGTGCATCATCATTACAAGGCTCATGTATGTATTTTGAACCCTAGAAGTATTTTATAGTTCCTAAGGCAGTGGTTTTGGCCTTGAACTATGTCCTTAGCTAGTTGACCCATCATTGGCATGCTAAACCTTGGAATTTGGCATGTGTCCCACTCCCATGCCAAATATTTTATCTAGAGGATTTTTCTTATAGTCTAGGGTCCCATGCATGGTCCATATCTTGAACAAGGAGGCTCATCCCCATTATGTCAATCCTCATAATTGGGCCCATATGCATGTGTGGGAAAAATTATATTTCCAAATGGTGTGCATTGTCATTACAAGGCTCGTGTATGGATTGTGAGCCCTATAAGTATTTTATAGTTCCTAAGGAAGTGATTTTGTCCTCAAACTATGTCCTTAGCTAGTTGACCCATCATTGGCATGCTAAACCTTGGAATTTGGCATGTGTCCCACTCCCATGCCAAAGATTTTGTGTAGAGGATTTTTCTTATACTCTAGGGTCCCATGCATGGTCCATGTTCCTTGGATC
>ML790725.1:72294-86752 GCA_009831015.1 Picea engelmannii | reverse complement strand
TTTAGAATAGACAACTTCAATCCTCGCACATATTGTGTTGTGCCTCTAAGCTTACGAGCTCCTGGTTGACATTAAATCGTTGAGAATTTATGCGACATATTTTTCACTCAAAAATGGTCTAGAGAACTTGTGGTGGAGAGGCTCATGGGATCAAAGATTACAGTGTGGGGATTGTGCGCATGAGGAGTTCCATGGATAATCAATTGGGGGAGTTGTCAATTGCAAGGTCGATTCTCATCATTGCAAAGATTGGAAAGGGTCAAGAGGTATGAATATATGAGGTGGGTTGCTTAGTTGTCGTCAAATTTCATGGGTTCTCATGTGTGTCTTTAATAGAGGCACATAATAGTATCCTGGAGAGATTAATCGAGCCATATTTTGAAGTGAATTGACATAGATGGAGGGAAGCAATTCTGTTTGGAAAACAGATTAAGAATTTGATGGCTTATCAAAGATGGGATGGCTATGGCATGGGGATGTTGATCAATGGGAGCTATATATTCTATAAGATTGCTTCTTATGGGGAATAGTTTTTATGTTGGTTCCCTGAGTTTACTTCCGACCTCGATAGGAATTTATCTCAAGTAGTCTTCTATAGGGGATTTTGAGTTTGTTCAGTGGCATAATTCATCATTTATGGTGCACCTTTCTTGGGTCAAGTATTTTCACTTCTGTGAAGGTGGTAGCCATGGAAAATAGTGTTGGGTGCGGTCAACGGAATGATTTGATGGAAGAGGATGAGATGACATATGAGAATATGCTTGAAATTTCGATAAATGCACTGAATTCAATAGTCACTTTCGTTATGGACACACCAATGCAACATCAAGATATGGTGGGCCAGTTGTAAGATGAAGTGATGGTGTTGTGGGTTCAGGTGGAGGAGCTTCAACTCTGATCTCCTTTGTCAATTGTTGGCTCAAGGTCATAGATGAATTCTTCTCCTTTGTTGGATGTGGCTCCACTCCTGGATCTAAATTCTCCTTATGAATCTACAAATCAAGAGGATGAGGTTCCACATGATATTCAACCTTCTGATTAATCATGCTCTATTTTGTATTCTATATTTGGGCATTTTCTACAAAATATATCATGTAAAACTCTATAGTAAATTAAGAATATGGGTAGATAGGAGTTATGTCTTATATGGATGGACGACCATTATGTTGGAGGTCCCAAAATTTTGGGTAATTATATGGAATAATATTTTATGTACTTTGGGGCTTTGGTTGCACCTTTTAATGAAATAAAAATACACCAACTTTTTTGGGAAAAAAAATTGCATTCCAATTTATTTTAGTTCCTTACATCATTTTAGAATTTTTCATAAGGTTGTAATGGTTAAAACTATTATGAATAAATAAAACATTTCATTCACTATGATCCTATGTTCCATTTTTCTCTGGGTATAATTCCTCCAAGGATGACTCCTACTAGAACACCTAAAAAATCCCCTAAGGGGAAGCAACCCAAGGAGCCAACAAAAACTTCCTAGGAGACACTAGTTGAAATTGATACTTCATCCAAAGAATATGTACATGTCATTATGATACCTACACCTAAGGATGAATAACCAAACATTGTTTTCAAAGACATTGAGGCCATTACAGGCACTCAGAACCCTTTTCTAGGATGGTGGGGGGGGGATTTATAGAAGATTGTATACTGAAGAGTATATGGATGTAATCCCTCATAGTGAACTTGAGATGAGGGAAGAAGATGACAAGGTATTCATTAATATAAGGAGACCTTGATTTAATTTTTTCTCGGTGAGGACACTTGTCATGCCTTTTGTTGAGGTTATTGATTGGATCATCTATCACACTGATACAAACCATAGCACTATCATAAATGAGGAAGGAAAGTGTGTAGGTTCTTATCTCACAATTTAATTGGAGAAGTATTACAGGATACCAAAACCTAAGGTTTATATGTCAAACATATTTGTGGAATATTTTAATGAAAGGCATAATATCAAGAATATTCTATCCAGTTGGTTGGTAGAGAAAAAAATATTTTTCTTCAAGTCTAATGGCATCTATTCCATCACAAATCTATGAGAACGATTCGTGTATACAATGGACTTGATAGATAAATCATATGGATAAATAGATTTCCTACACTTCAAATATGCATGGGTGCCACTAGAATAGACTATGGTGACTAATGGTAGCATGTTTAGTTGGGTCTCCATCCTTTCTCATTCACTAGGAAAGATGATTGAAATAGTTCAAAAGGATAGGGCCAAGCCAAGAGTAGTACCAACATTATACATGGCATCTAATTTGTTCGATGTGATTTGTGCAACGGATGTATTTGCACATGTAACCTTAATTGGCACATTTTAGAACCTCCTATGCATGTGTATTGTCAAATTCTCTAGGAGAACAAGTACAAGAAGCATTATTCTACTATTTGTGATCAGTTTTTGGCACCATTTTCATAGTCTCATGTTTTGCAAAGAATGTTTGATGTTAACTAAAGAGGCCATGAGGCTAATTGGGCATGTTGGAAGTTGTTACTTGCAAGAGGACTACACCTATTTGAGAATTTTTGGTGCAACTAGATCACCACATTTGTTACCAAGGTTTGTGCCAAATAGGTTAGTTCTGGGAGAGATTACCTACCAAACTGTGTTGCAAGAATTCAATGCTTCTTTACTTAAAGAAGCCAAAAAGAAAATATTTATTTCATATAAATTTATCTCAGGCCAAATAGGTTAGTTCTGGGAGAGACTACCTACCAAATTGTGTTGCAAGGATTCAATGCTTCTTTACTTAAAGAAGCCAAAAAGAAAATATTTATTCCATATAAATTTATCTCGGGCCACTATCACTTGAGAGATCCAAAACAAGCTAGAAAGGAAGCCAATGCCATCCTTGAGTACATATTTTTTCAAGGTTATTTCAGAAGGATTGACCCAAAAGGTCTTGTGGTTGAACAATCTGAATTGATCTGTCCATGTTTTCCATATTCTCATGAGAAATGGAAAGATGAACTTCGTAATGAAAATTGCAGGGATTGGGATGATGTATAGGGTAAGTTCAAATCCTCAGGCTTAGTAACTTTAAATGTCATGTCCCCAGATGAAAAATTAGACGAGTTAAATAGGGGGTTAGCTGAAGTGGAAAGAACAATAAAGGAAGGGGAAGAAGTTATAAGGCTTAAAGAGATAATACTAAGGGAGGAAAAAGAAATAAAATCAATTCAAGATGAGCAAATAAGAAATCAATAGGAGGAGGAAATGAAAAATAAAAATTAAGAAGGAGATAAGGAAAAGACGAGAAGAAGAAAGTGTCCAATTGGAGTTAGAAAATAAAAGGAAATCATTTGAAGTAGTGTAAAAAGGAACTGAAAGATGCTCACGAGAAAAAAATATTAGAAGTTGAGATGAAGAAAAAGGAAGAAGAGGGAAAAAACAAACAAGAAGAGGATTTGAGAAAAAATGAGGAACAAAGACTCTTGGATAAGGAAATAAAAAAGAAAGTTAAATAATAAAGATTGTAGGCTGAGGAGCAAAAGAAAACATAAGAAGAGATGAGGCAGCAGGAGGAAAATGAAAAGAAAACATAATTCTACTAAATAGCTATACCTATTTAGTAGAATTATTTCTTAGAAAGATAAAGTTACAAAATTATTTATATTCATTGTCTTCAACAATTACCTTTGGGGGAGAGACTCATTTATGCCCATTCAAATTAGTTTCATTTATTGTATTTTACATATAATAAAAAAGAGTAAAAACGTAAATTCTTTGAAATTGTTTATAAGTCCCATCGAATGGTTATCGACCCATAACCCAGAGGATTATTCCATTCCAAATAAGGGAGATTCTAATTGGGCCTCTTCCTTGGTTTTTGTAATACCCCCATTATAATTCCCACTTGAATTCATGCTTATGTGCATATAATATGTGGTTATGGAGAGGCGATGTCATATATGAATTGTATTTCAATGTTTTAATAATAAATATGTGATGTCTGTGGCTAAGGGGGCAGGGACAAGAGATAGGGGCTGAATTAATCTGCAAGAGGGGGAAGTGTCTAGGATAATGGCCAACAGGGGTCAAAGGGGGGAATTACCCATGTATATCAATTTAACCCCTTTCCCTAAACTTGCCAATTGTATATGAACCTTATGATTTTTTATTGAGTGTTCCCAAAGCCAATCATTGAATACATGTAAGAGGGTGGGTGTGAGTGATCACATCCTTCTGATTGAGTGTTTCCAAAGCCAATCATTGAATACATGTAAGAGGGTGGGTGTGAGTGGTCACATCCCAAATTTATTGGGCACATGGGGGTTTAGTACAATAAACTTGGGGAAGAGTGTGAGTCAAGAAAGGCAAGCCATAAGAGAGGAAATCTGTATGGGTTGGGAGAGAATTTTTAATCAATCAAGTTTTGTGCAAGAAAATAAAAAGGAGAGAAAAATAAAGAGAAGGGGGAGTTGGTGCAGCCATGGAGGGCGAACTATGGAGTGTAATTGGGGCGAATTGGAGCTAGAGAACTAAAGAGCCAGGTTGACAGGCATGAAGATTGAACTCTTGTGTTAGTTGCACTAAAAAAATAAGTGTTTGTTGTTGGTTTGCTAATATTTTTCCTAGCAGCAAGTTCCCTTGAGTTCCCATCTGAGATATTCCTAGCTACTTGTGCCAAAGAGACCTTGGTAAACGAATGGTACATTCCTTGGGTTATTCCTGATAAACAAATGGTACATCCCTTGGGTTAACCCTGATAAATGGATGGTATATCCCTTAAGTTATCCATGGTAAAGTCAGTCTATGGTTGGGTGGAACACATGTCACAAGAAGTTGGTTGCACGATTCTTGTTTAAAGATAATTGTTTTATCTTATACAGAGTTATTTACATGTGTTATTGTTGAGCTTGAACTCTGTGTGAATGAGAATTAATTTTATGTTGTTGAAATGAACGATTTAGTTGTATTACATGTTGATTATTCACATGATTTAGATGCATATGTTTTATGGTTATGGATAGTAGCTAAATCTGTTTTAAATTTGTAGTTGTAAGCTACAAGAAATCGACTAACGGTAAAATAATTGCTTTAGTTAGCAGAAGTTTCATTTTTATGTGTATTATGCACATAATGTTTCTTAGTTGAAGGTTAGGTATGTTAAAAAAATGTTATCAGAGCTGTTAATGAGAAAGTTTTGCATGACGTGGCCCAACCTGGGTGGTTGGGTACGTTATAGGTTTAATCCCTAATTTTGAGTATTTAGGAGTCTAGTCCCCTTAAGACATCCTTGAAGCATTTATTGTGTTAGAAGACGTGTCCTTAGTGCAACTAACATTGGAATTGGGCTAGTGTCAGACTCATGAGCTAAATACTCGTTATGAAGGGCTCACATTATTGTTTAAGACTTGGTGCATGGCCATAAGCCCTAAAATTATAGTTTAGGGCCAAAGACCCTAGTTTTTATCCATGAATGATTCCCAAGGCTAGAAGCCCATCCTTGGTGAACCAATCCTTAGAATTTTTCTTGTTATGGTGGAGACTCTGCAATTTTCCCATGAGAGCTAAATGCATTGTAAATGGCCTAATATCCTATGTTTTTTCCCTTAACCATGTAGTGAATAAGGAGATCCATCACCAATGCGCCAATCCTCATAATCATGCCCATATGAAACTTGTGGAATAAATATTATTTCTAAAGTTTTTTTTCCTGGTCAAGGATCTTATGCATGGGCCACAAGCCCTAGAAGTAGTGTAGAGTGCCTAAGGTAATGTTTTTTTCACCTAACCATGTCTTTGGTGATTTGACCATCCCTAGTGTGTTAAACCTTGAAATCAATCCAATTCACACTCATGAAACAAAGACTCCTTCCATATTGCTTATGTCATTATTCAAGACCAAATTCATAGCCTAAAATCCCTAAAAGCCCCAAAAGTGGTGTTTAGGTCCTAACCCCTATTTTTTACCCTTGAACAATCTCTTCATCAAAAAGACCCATCTTTGGTGCACCAAACCTTAGAATTAGTCATGTATGTCACTTGTGGAACAAATATTCCTTCCATAAGTGTTATGTCATCATTGGGGTCCTATGATTTTCCCACGATCCCTAAAAGGAGTGTATAGTACATATTTTCATAGTTTTTTATGCATAAATCATGTCTTGGATGAGGAGATCCATCCTAAGTGTGGCAATCCTTGGAATCAGGTCCATATGCCAATTACAAAAAAAATTCCTTCTAAAGGTCTTTGTCATGGTTAGAGGGCTTGTGCACAACCCATGGCCTATAGGGTAACAATTTTTGGTTGTAAACCATGTTCTTGGCGAGGTGACCCATCCATGGCATTCTAAAACTTGGAATCAAGCTCGTATCCCACTCTTAGGCCAAATATTTTGTCTAAAGGGCATGTCGTGTGGTTTATGGTCATGTATATGGCCCATGTTCCTTATATCTAACATTTAGGGACCAAGCCCCTATTTTTTATCACAAGAAGCATGTCCTTGGTCAGGAGATATTTCCTTGTTGCACCAAACCTTATAATTGAGCATGTATCCCACTACTAGACCAAATATTAATTCCATAAGGTTTATGTTGTGGCCTATTGATATGTGCATGGGCCTTAAAGGTTTTGTATGGGGATTAGGCCCCACTATTTTGTCCTTGAACCATGACCTAGGATAAGGCACTCGTCAATGAGGAATTTAGGTCTTATTCCTAGCCTTAGGTCTAGGGAAAGAGTTCATGTAATATGTCCATTTCTAGAGGTATCTATGGTGACTCAATCCCCTTCCCTTACCACATATTAATGCCACATCTATTTATTGATGGGAGAATAGGGGTTGAATTGGACAACCAACACTCTCGATCATAGCATTATCACCTTAGTCTTGAGAATGATAATAAAAAGTTTAGAGTCTAATGCGAGCATTCAACATTGCAACCGGTATTAGACAACAAGTTATGGGTAAAGGCACAGAAACTAATTTGATTGGACAACTTAACAAAGGTAGCCTAGTTTGATTTGATTGGGAAAAAGTGTGTACCCATGTTCATAAGCAGGGTGGATAAATGCATGTTAAATCCATTGTTTCCAAGAAATAATTTGTGTCAATCCCATATGTTGAAGGCTACATTATCTACACAAACACAAGCATCTTTGGAAGCTCTTGTTTGGCTACTTGAATTAGTAGAACAAAAGATAGTACGATCTCTCTTTCTTAAGGAGTCAATGCTATACTTTATTGAGGTGGAAAAATACATCTCTTTGGTGAACGAGGGGCCCCTTACCTTATCTAAACATGTATAAGAATATACAGACTTTAATGTCCAATGATGTATTAGTGAAAGCAACTTGGTGTTATTAGTCTCTGCCTCTGGCTAGGGACTCTAGCATTCACTTTGTGGTCAACCATCACTTACTGTCCATTAATAGATGCATTATGCTTTATTAGTTGGTGTATTTTGTAGTTTTTAAAAAGATTTTACAATGTTATCAAAAATGAATTTATTATTTTCATTATTTTGGAAAAAATAAATCATTTTTATAATTTTCAATTTTGTAATTTGATTTTCTGATTGGGTAGGGTCTTGATGCAACCCTTGCTGAAATTTGTATCTCTATTTGTCATACATAACAAATCATTTAAAAATTCAAAATTTAAAAATAACCACGTACATTGCAAATTGTTGAAGTCGAGAGATTGTTTCACTCGATGGTCATGGTGGTTGTTGTCGATGCATGTTGAGTGGATATCTGTATGCACACTCTATAGAAAATACAAGCTACCACACTCTTCTACAGTAGAGGAGGAGCCATGGGAAGGTCTCGTAATATACAGGTCAAGTTCCTTTCAAATCTGACCTTTCTAATTTATCCTCTGCATTATGTAAGTCCACAATCTCTTCCATGGGAATTAGGAACCCTAATGTGCAATAGGAAAATATACAATTTTCCCTGCCCTACCGCTCTCTTCAAACTCTAATATTATAGTATAGTACAATTCAAGTTCTCAGAAATAAATTACCTTAAAACTTTAATGGAAATATTATAGTATAGTGCAGTTCATGTTCTTGGAAATATTACCTTATACTTTTCATGTCGTATGTAGGAAGCCCTCACTAGCTGTAATTATAACTCTGCAGGAGCCCTGACTAGTTGTAACTGTAACTTTGCAAGAAGGCTTTTTTTGTTACGAATCTGACAACTAATTGGATATGGCGGTTTTAACTAACCAATATTTAAGGCAGATATATTGCCTCTTATTGAAACCACTCAGCTAAGATAGGGGCAACAATTAATGTAATCAATTTTGTATAATTGATGGAGATGTTGTTTAAATATGTAGCCCTTAGAGGTGTTGGGCCTCATAAATGCCATATTTTCATCCACCTTTTCCTTCACTATTCCTTACATTTCATTGTCCCATTAACCTTCCATCATACCATTTTCATAAATACATTTGGGGTTCACAATATTATTTTCCACTTTATTCATTTTAGTATTACAAGTGAAGTTGTGATTAAATATTAGAAATTAACATATTTTCATTATATATCAAGGTTGGATGAGTTTGATGATGTGTGAAAGCATCTTTGAAGATTGCAACAAAGTCAAATATTACCACCTAGCCTCAAATTCAAATTTCATCTTCAAGCTTTGAAGATTTGAAGAATATTTGGGACAATCATTCAAGCATATTCAGAGGAGAAGATCATGGATATTTTAATAGGATATATTATCCAAGATATTTATGGAAGATTTGAAGGAATAAGTTCATAGAATAGTGGATCTGTCATTATGAAACTCATGTATATAAGAGAGTGTTCTCTCTTCATGCAGGGGAGGCATTTAATTCATAATTTAGTTTGTAATTAGGAGAAGGGGATTCTTAGCTTTGTTTCTTTCATTGTTATTCTTTCATGCTTTGTCATTTGATTCTTGTAATATAATTTGATATTGATTTATTGTGTGAACTCACATATGTATTTTGTCATTCAACTCTTCACATGTTGTATTGTTTTCCTAGATTAATTTCATGCTTTCCTAGTTAGTCTTTCAATGCTTTCCTAGATTAATTTCATTTCAGCAATTTAGATTAGATTACTTCTAATTCAATCCTGCATATATAGTGTGTGTTCTTCGTAAGCCTATGAACCTCGGATTGAAAAATTAAATAGTTGGGCAAGTACTACAACGGAATTAAATGTCAATATTTCCGCCTAACATTTTGGCGTCGTTGCCGAGGAAGCACGATGGATTGAAGTTTAGTTTGAATTTTCATGCAAGTATGATTAGTCATTCTCCTAACTCTAAGGTGACATATGGGTAAGGGCATGTAGGGAGTGTTTCAATTCCTGCAAGCATAAGTGTAAATTTCAATTCCAGCAATTTCAATTTCTGCAATTTCAATTTTTTTGCAACTGTGAAGAGGTTTTGATGTGTTTCAACAAGTGTGATTTTCAATTTTTTATTTTGGTTTGGGGTGATGTAAGAAACCCTTTTTCAATATGATTTAACTATGAGTATCATCTTGGAACAACTCGCTCAGATCCTGGCGAAAGCTGGGATTTCTTCTTCTCGGGAAGAGGAGATATTGACAACAGCCCAGAGCTTAAATGTTCCTCTAGAAACGAACGAGGAATCAACATATAAGGAACATGAGGAGGAAAATGAGGAGCTACAGCATGATCTGAGCGAGGGAAACTGTGCCTACGAAATCTATATCGAACGATGGTTTCAAGCAACTACCAGGTTAGATTCTTTTTATTTTTCTTTTTATTTTGTTAATTTACAGTTACAGCAACTAGATTCATTCATTCTTGTAAAATTCTATTTTTCATTCGAAAAATTGCCACAAAACATATTGTTGTTACTGTTGCGTGCTTGGTTCCATTGGTTATTTGACTACACATAACTGATTTCTAAGATGTAGTTAGCATAGAGTAGGTAGGCTATCATTTTCAATTTTTGTTTTCATTATCAGATTTTGCTTTTACCTAGAATAAGTATGCACTCCTCCGTGCTTCGTGCGATCACGAGGATTAAAAAATAGGGATGATTTTGATTTCAAGAATGAATGTTTTTGCGTCCATCCTTTGACCTGCAAATAAACACAGTAAAAAAAATAAAAATTAATGAATAAAAACAAAACTAATTTTACATGTTGTTACATCATGTTGATACAGTGAAAATTTTACATGTTGTTACAACATGCTGATACAACGAAAATTTTACATGTTGTTACAGCATGTTGGTACAACGACATATTACATGTTGTTATGGCGAAATTTTACTTGCTGAAATAGTGACGTTTTTGCTATAACAGTGATTGAATAAATTTGCAGATCTGCAAACAATAAAACAATAGTGGCGTTAGGAAATAATAATAAAAAAAATGAAACTGAAACTGTGATTAATTGAATTACAAACCCTTTGTTTTCTGTTCACAATCCAACTTCGACCAACAGATTAATCTTTTGTAATGCAACAAGAAAATCAAGTTAAAATGCAACTATGACTGCGAATAGGTTAAAGCGCTTGCTCGAATGATTCTTCATGACAGTTTCAACTGCCTATATCTGCGTAGTTTAGTTGTCGGTCGTCCACCTCATCTAAAAAAATTCTTTCAAATCAAATCAAAACCAATCGCTTAAAAAACGATGATCAGTTGGCTTGCCTATTATTGGCAACATAGTTTTATTCGTGTGATCCAACGCATCATCCTGTATTAGTAAACAACCAGTATGTATCCCTCCAATTACGCTTCAAAATGATCGTATCTTCTTTCATATTTGAAATTAATCGGTGGTTGGTTGTTTTACATGATGTGGCATCCGTGAGATATGGGAAGATCAAGAACTCACTTTCAACATCTAGACTCAGAGGTATCATATCGAACTACGTCATAGATTATGCATGTGTAATCAATCCATATCTTGAAGCGATCGGTCATTTCACCATTAAATGATTAAATTTTGTTCCAAAGTCAATGCCATTAATGAATAGAGATTGGATGAATCCACTTCTCTTCACATATTCTCCGGATTTCTTTGCACTATTGATATTATCAATGCTTACGATCATGACCGGATTGGTATAATTTCTTATTCATTCCAAGATCACGAGTTTGAGCACTGTCGTATTTGATGATGGTTTACATAGATGCATAGGCGATCATCATTCCAACCTGTGGGACGATAATGCATACAATCTCTCTCATCACCTTATGGGGCATCTTCATACGGTGAATGTGTTGAGAAACGTATTGAGGAAGTAAAGGAGATATTCAATTCACTTTCGATGGAAAATGGAGAATTAATGAGTCATGTTGATGATCCCCTTCAACTCCTTTGGATGGTGGATAATGTTGAACGTTTGGGGATTGACAGACATGTCCAAACTGAGATAAAAGTTTCCCTTCATTATGTTTACATTTATTGGAGTGAAAAAGGCATTGGACTGATCTCAACACAACTGCCTTGGGGTTTCGAATTCTTCGACTACATGGTTATGTTGTGATTTCGGATTCGTTGGAACATTTAAAAAATCAAATGGGGCAGTTTGCCTCTTCCACCAATCATACAGAATGACAGATCATTAGCATTCTGAATTTATTTCGAGCTTCTCTCATTGCTTTTCCAACCGGTTGGTATAATGAGCATAAACGAAGAGACGCATATGCCCACACACAATGATTTCACTACCAAATAAATGATGGCCATGTCTCCATGTCTCTACACGATCACTGTCACGATTGAAGAAGACTGGGCCATACGTCAAGGTTGGCTCGCTTGGAAGTAGATGTTTATGTTAGTTAACATAATAACTACATTATTGTTTGGGATGCACATAACGATGGAAAGGTAATGGTGAAATTGTGAAGTTGACTTTGTTCAGGTGGTAGTATTATATTGTGGTGACCTGCTATATTTATTTTACACGTGTTGTAGTTTATTCTCTGATCACCATAACTACTTACCAGTATGCCTGCACTAGTGTTTTATCTGGAGAATTGGAAACCCTTGCATTCTATGTGTTCACTGGTTACAGGTTCCATTTGATCAGTAAGATCGATGATGATGAAGGAGGGTAGCCGCCATTGTGGAGGTGAATAGGTCTATAACAAAACACAATTACTTGATCATGGATGTTGATGATATTCCCTGAGTTATCAGTGAGGCCTTTTATCTCGCAGCATCTGGGAGGTCGGGACCTGTTTTAGTTGATATCCCAAAGGATGTTCAGTAGTAGATGATTGTTCCAGATTGGAACAAAGAAATAAAACTTCATGGCTATATGGAAAGACTCCCAAAGGCCCCACAGACTTCTCAGTTAGAATAGATCCTGTGCTTGGTGTTTAACTCTAAGAAACATGTCATATATGTCAGTGGGGGTTGCCTCAATGCTAGACAGGAAATATGAGAGTTTGTAGATCATAGAGGCATTATAGTGGCCAGTACTTTAATGAACTTGGGATATTTTCCATCTTCTGATGAGAAAAGATTGGGGATGTTGGGCATGCACGGGACTGAATCTGCCAATTATGCAATGGATAAAGTTGATATGTTGCTTGATTTTGGTGTTCTCTTTGATGATAGAGTGACTGGTAAATTGGAGTCATTTGCAAGCCGTGCCATCATAAGTTCTGAGGATCTCTAGTCGACTCAACAGGTGAAATTTATTTGCAGTACCGAGGACGCCGACTTTGAAGAAAAATGTCTCGTTGTTTTAATTAAATAACACAAACAACATTTATTTCTTTGTTTGTTAATAATTTAAAAATATATATATATGTTTTTTTTTGTTTTATTATAAAACAAAAACAACAAAACAAACAAAGAAAAACAATAAAAAAATTATAAAACCATGGAAACACACAAAAAAACATTATAAAAATCAAAATTATAAAAGTAAAAAACATTGTCAAAAATTGTAAATGGACATCTCATTCCTAAAAAAGATAGTCAAGACATGTTTTTACGCTTAACATTGATTTGTTTTTCTTAAGACATTTCACGTAGCGATCGACAACGAAACATGCGCAATAACAATAGGTATCAAAACACATTCTATTTTCTTTGATTTACCACATTCGTACTTATTCCTGCATGATATATTTTTCGAACTTCTCACAGTTTTCATGCAGGATTCATACTAAGATTTTTGCAGGATCGGACATGACTAATTTTAATGCTGACGTGATTTTCAAGAATCACAAAATATTTCAGAAAAACATGCTTTGATAAACTGTTTGAAGGCGTTGATCTTCATGACGATGTTGTTACACAACAACTTTTTGCGCATCTTGATGTTTGTTGTTACACAATGACCATGTTGATACAATATCATTTCCATTTTTTTCACTTCCTATGTTGTTGCACCAACATTTCTACTTTTCCATTTTACATGTTGCGACACCTATATTTCCGCATTTTGCCAAATTTCATGTTGTGACACTATCCCATTTCTCCTTCAAACATGCATTGATCATTCCTAGTGTTGAATCCCATCTTCCATTGAATTATCCTTTATGACTTCACACACACTTATCTTTCTGAGTTGCATACATCATTTCCTTTATCTTTTTCAGTTCATTTTTTCCTTTCCAGATTTCCTTCTGAATAAAACAATCTCTCTTTTCCATGATTACATTGCCATACACATTATTTCTACTGAGATCTATCTTTTAGTCCTACCAAATATTTTTAAACAAACTCGCGTTGACTGATGTGGGATTCCTTAAGGCCCACATTTCAAAAAGTATTTCTCCATCGACCTTAGTACCTTATCTAGGATATAGACTAGAGTACCTAGAGGCTTGCATGACTTAATGGAAAGTTCTCTCGCTAGCAATCGTGGGAATACATCAATGTCCCTTGATCGTTAGATATTGCAAGTGGCTCGACATCAGCACCTCTATTCGCACTTCGCAAAATGTACTTGGGTACCTTGACACTCATTGACATCACTAGTGAGTTTGTCTCGCATTGGTTAACGACATTCATCAATGGTCGGTAATCCAATGATTTCTCTTCATGCTCGACATCGACACATTCATTCGCATCATTAGAATTGTACCATCAGTTTGTAGCGGGTGAAGACTATACACTTTTTCATGATCCCCTCAACAGTTGCAGCAGTTTGATTTCAGATCTATAAGAGTACCACAGTTCCATATTCTCTGCCTTCAACATTTCTCATGATTCAGCAGTAGCAGTTCAAATTCCTTCACTTCCATGATCCAGTTACAACAATAGCAGCATTAGAAGTTCCATTTTTATGATTCTACAGCAGTGACATCTTCCATGCTCCAGCACCAGCCATATTCCTATTGCATCGTTCATCATCATTCTTGGGTAAGTGAAGGTATATTATTTTCTAATCTTTAATCATGTAATTCCTTATTTTCTAGTAATGAATAACTTTGGAAAATTCCCTCACCATGCTCTATTTCCTTTTTCACTTCCATAACCTATGCCAAG
>ML790725.1:45614-60623 GCA_009831015.1 Picea engelmannii | reverse complement strand
CCTTTCAATGCCACATCATTCCCATCAAATAATCTTTCCAAAGGAACTAGTCCCTTTGGTATATGATTGCTAGGCAACTGCACAATATGATGATTAGCAATTTTATTGAGGAAAACATCAACATGAAAAGTGATTTTTGGATCATGATCCTAATCAATGTGCAATGCAAAAAATTCATCAACAGTCTCAAGAAAAATTTTAAGTTCTAAATCATCTTCGAACACCTTCCAATATTTTACACTGTCTAGTATAGAAGGCAAGTATTTGACTTCTACATCATACTTGATTTTTGGTGGTATGGGAATTCTGAATTTGCTTGCTGATACAGACAAAGAATCATCCATAGTGTTCTCTTCTCTATGAATGAATGATGTATTAAAATCAGAGAAAAAATTGTCCACTAAATCCCATACTTCATTTATGTAAGATCTAAGCCTAGGATGCTTTGTTTGATAAATATTTTTAATATGATGGACTATCAATTTAGCAACCCCAAATACTGACAACTCCTCTATCCCCATGTCTTTTTTTGCCCTCAAACCCAAGACAAGAGCCTCATACTCTGACACATTATTAGTAGTCTCAAATTCTAGTTTATATGACAAAGATATAGTTTCTTGAGTTGGTGAGACAAAGATCACCCCAGCACCAACACCTTCCTTGGAAGAGGATCCATCAAAGAACATATTTCAGACAGAAGTAGTTAGAGGAGGATCTTTAGAAAATTTGATGGAATTTTTTCTTATTTCTAAAGGGGCTTCCAGGGCATCGATGAGTTGCAAAATACTAGATCCCATATCTATATCAAAAGCAAAAATAGGGTGATTGGCGAGGTTTGCTTCATCACTAATGATGTAAGCCACTTGGTCTTCCTTGTAAAGTCTTCTATGCTCTCCCCCAAAAATAGGAATAGTAGCATAAGAGAGATCCATCTGGAAGGTTCCCCCAAGTCTTTTTATCCAGGATCTTGATAAGAGCATACCAAACTTGGGGGGAACATCAACAACTATGATATCCATAAGTATACTCTTCATGGGTAGCTGAAATAAGGTCACCACCATATCCTTAATCACTCCAAGACATTTGAATTTTCTAGAATCAAAAGAATATAAATCATGATAGGTCTTTGTGACTTCTAACCCAAGTTCATCCATAACAAATTTTGGCTTAAGATTGTGGGATGCCCTTGAATCCATGAGATAATTGTGTAGCACCTTATCATGTATATTCAATGAAGTATAAAAAGGTGGAGATGAGTCATCTATGTCTTCTGTCAAAGGACCTAAAATCACTGTTGGTTTTTCATATTGTAGATTTATGGAATCGGTGGCATTTGGAGATGATTCTGGCTATAACATTTTGGATAAATATTTTCTAAAATCCTCATTTTTTATCAATTCCAAAAAAGGTACAGGGATCTTTATTTTTTGGATCGCATTCTCAAAACTGAAGGAAGGGGAAGGCTTCAAGATCTCTTTGGTTTCAGGAGGAGGATCTTTGATCAGAACTTGTGAGTTTTGAGAGTCTTTTTCCTTGTTGTTCACTGTCATAGCCCTGGCAGGATCTTCTTTCTGAATAGGTTGATTAGGGGCTTTAGTTTTTTCTGCATTCTTCTTAGATCTCAAAATATATCTACCAGGATTCTCCTTTTCTTTCTCCCCTTTTCTTAACTCATTAATTTGAATATCCATTAAAGATTGCTCATAAGAGGATTGAGTCAAGTGTGGGGATGGGGAAGTATCACCTGAATAGTGAATCTCAGGATCAACTTCAACCTCCTCTTCTTCTTCATCTGCCACTAAATTATTTTGCAAAGGAGCTTGTACCCTCTGATCATCTCTCTCTCTGTTTCTAGGAATGATTTGAGGAGAATTGTTGGGTCTCCTAAAATTACCTCTGTTTTCAGTGTTTTGAGCATTTCTATATGGTTGTCTTCCTTCTGATTTCAATTTCTCAATTTTAGTGGAGAGAGATTTTACTAATTTGGTCAGCTCATCTACTTGAGAATGGACAATAGAGGAATCAGAAATTGAAGCTTCAGCTTTTTTTTTTTTCTCCTATCCCTATCAGATTTTCCCCTGAGTTTATCGTATGCCACTATGTTGGATTCTACCTCTAAGGCAACATCTTTCATATGAACCAAAGAAGGTGGCCTTCTTTCCCTCAAAAGGAGGCAGAATTTGGAATCAAAAGCACTGGCATAAGTGATTTTTTCCATGGTTTCAGTGGGTTTGATCTCATCAGGGATTTTCTTGTACATTTTGTTAAATCTTTTAGAAAAGTCAGAGACTAACTCTCCTTCTTTCCTTTTCAAAGACCCAAATTCAATGATGTAGTACAAAAAATCTTTTTTGTCACCCCAATGCCTCAAGAAGGCTTCATCCAGTGCCTCAATACCAGTAATGGATCCAGGGGCCAGACCCTTAAACCACTTCCTATCCTAACCAAACAGGCTTTGGATGAAAACCCTCATCCAAACATCTTCATTTTCAATATTTTGGTTATCTGCATAGCTATAGCAGGCAACAAGATGTTCCTTAGTTGTTACATCTTCTTCTCCCGTAAACTTAGGCATGTATTTTAAATAATCTCCAGGGTGAAGAGCATTCAGTGGTTGAGGTAAAGGTAGAGGATCATATCTTGCAGCCACTATGGCATCCATCCTATTAGCAAGGGGGTTAACAATTGTCATTTGATTTTGGATTCTTGGTTAACAAGAAGGAGAAGGAGACTTGATTGTATGTATAGTAGGAGAGGAAAGAACGGATGAAGGGGGGGGTTCAATTTTCAAAATAGGAGGTTGAGTTTCTGAAGAGGATGGTAAGGTCTGGGAGGGAGATGAAGTTCCAACTTCTTTAGAACCAAAAGTTTTAATAGAAAGAGGTGTAGCAAAACCTACAGTAGGGAAATCTTCAAAACTATCAAGACTGAAACACTTCTCAATATCAGGGGAAGAAAATATATCAATGTTTTCCTCTTTCATTTTAGTCTCAAAGGAAGAGTTTTCAACAGGAAACTCTCCAAAATCAATATTTTTAGATACTTCAACAGAAGATAAAGGAAGCTTACTTGATAAAGCAGTTGGAGTATCAAGAGTAGAATCAGGCAACTGACCAGAAACACTTGTAGCAGCAGCAGAAACACTTTTTTGGGAAGCTTTTCCCTTATTGATTATCTTCTCTGGGTAATCCTCAGGTGGTACCAAAGGTAGTTGTGGATTTGATCTCGTGTGTCTATTTTTAGGTGCCAGAGCTGAAACAATGGATTCGCCATGTGTAGTCTACAATCTTCGAAGCACTGATTTCTAATGCACCTTTAGAACTAGAATACTGTGTCATTTTAATCCCAGGGAAAAGTCTTCAAATCGTCCCCAGCAACGGCGCCAAGAATGTTATCACTAGGAGTCACCTTCAGATTGCATGGAAGCAAATCCCAGTACCCATCAAGTTATATGTGAATGATAGAGTGTTTTAACGAGTCAAATGGAAAAGGACTCAAATGGTAATATTCTAACTCAGAGAACAGGGCTAGCATGCACCAGCAATTAAGGTCTTGGCTAACTTCTACCAGTAGTTTGGGAGTACGTATGAATAGAGGGAAGACTTGAGTGAGAGAAGTGTAGGGATTGCTGCAAACATCAGGTCTACAAAAGTCTAAGGAAGAAAGTTTCTAATCACAAGATCTTCTTGACGTCAAAAACTAAGAAAGATAAATAAACATCATGATAATATAATGATCAAACATCCACCATCACATCACCACAATGATTCATGTGAATCCTTCAAAGAATGAACATTTAGAAACTGAAGCAAATAGACTGGAAAGGAAGTTGATTTATATTAGCCAAAAAGTCTTAAGTCCAGTACATCACTAGATCACAGTCACTTCATCAAAATATTACAAAATAAAGGGAGCCTTGCTCAACCATCCGAACCTACTAAAGCAATTGATCTATCTATTTATAACAAAAATGGAGGCAACAATTGGAGGTACGAGCTGGCCTCCTTCCCTTGAAAATCTCTTAAACATTTATTTTTCTAACAACTAAGAAAACAACCTATGCTATAAAACAGGAAAATGTTGGTAACTAATAAAGTCATGCTTCCAACTAATTTGATCCTCTTTTATTGCTTAGCTCCTGTTTTTCCAGGTGTCCTTTTGGAGCCTATAGTTGTCCTCAGCATGCCAGCTGCTACTTCTGTAATTTTCTCCATCATCAACTTATCCAAGGTTGTTGGCATAGTCCTCCTAGATTCTTGGTGTTTGCTGGAAATTTCCTTGAGTAGCAACTCTGGATAGCGCACCCTAAAATGAAACAAGGAGAGAAGGTAGTTATTGTAGGTAGCGCCCATGTGTTGCATATATGCGGCATCATTTATCCTCTGTTGAAATATAAGGTAGCTCCTGTAGGTAGCACCCTTGTGTTGTGCTTGTGTGTAAATCTGCTCCCTGCCAAATATTACGTAGCGCTTGTAGGTAGCGTCGTTGTGTTGCATATATATACCAATTCTACGCTCTCTGGAATATTACGCAGCGCCACTTACGCTACGTTTGCATACAGGTTTGGGTAGCAATGCCAAAACGCAACGTCTTTGAATCTTGAACAAGTACAGAGCAGATTGTGTCCTTCCATGATGAAAAAACCATTTTACTTAGGTGCCTTGACTATGCCATAGGTAGTGCTTTTACCACTGAGTGAAGCTAGCACTTAGAAAAAAATCAAAATCCGTATAGCTAAATTCCTAGAAGCTTGTATAGATGGCAAAGATAATATTTGCATATTAGTTAACCCTCCCAAAAAGGAACAATTCACAAAAATGGAGCTTAGCCCTTACCAACTATTTTGTCATCTTGACACTTAGCGTCACACTCTTTCTGGTAGAAAGAGTATCTTCAATTGACTCAACAGACTTCTTCTTCTTAGCACTGGCAGGCTTCTTCAATGTAGTTGTGCTCTCCTTAGTTGTTGGTTTGTCATATTCAATGGCAGACTCAACCAACACCTGTAAATTCCTTTGGGCTAACTCATCTTGTAAATGCTTTAGTTCTGTGTTTAGCTTCCTGTTCTGATTCTGGAAACCTTTGTTCTGCCTGTAGAGGTTTTGGAGCTATCTATGTAGGGGTTGAGTCCTCCTTGTTTCAAATCTTTCCAAGTCAAGGGTATGAATGTAGCCATCCATAATATCTGTCATCTTGACTCTTTCAAACATGGCTTCCTTTTTCAATTTAGCCACTTCTTTTCTTGACTCCTTAAGTTATATGATAAGTCTCTTGAAGGTCTGATCACCAGGGGGAGTAGAGACATGCACAGACTCAGCAGGCTTCTTCTCATCCTCTTATTCCCTCTGTATAGTAATTTGAGTGTGTGTTTCATCGGCCTTCTCAAAACACTTTCCTTTATTCTTCTTCTCTTGCACAACAGCTTCTCCTTTGTTCTTCACGGGATCTTCAAAATCTTTCACAAAGACTTCATCTTTCCTCTCCAAAAGTATTTTGGTACCTTTACCCTTCTTCCTCTAAATAGGGGTTTCTGATTTCTCCTCCACAAGTTTTTTAATTCTTTTTCCTTTCTCCTTATGCATAGGGGTTTCTAGTAAAGACTACTCTTTCAAAACCTCCTTAGGAATTGATGACCTAGTGAAAGGTCTTTTACCCTTGATTTCAACTGTTGGAGGGGAAGCGGGAAAGAGAAGCTTATTTCCTCTCTCAGATGTCCTAACTATCTTGCCACCTTTGTGTGCTTTCTTCGACTAAGGGGTCTCCATGACTCAAAAATGAGGTTTCTTGGGAGGCTTAAGGGATGCTAATGACCAAAAAGCTTCAATTCAGGTTTCAAATGTACAAAGATGGCCCTTAAAATTGACAGTTCTTAGAAAGCCGAGCTTGACTATGGGAAATAGACCTTTAGACTTGTAAAGGATTTTTAGAGCGTAGACTATGAAGGGGTAATCCAGAATGGCTCTTTGTACAGGATGAAAGGGAGCAATGAAAACAGAGAGGGTTTGAGTAGCACCTCTGGGTAGCACAACGCATACATAGAGGATAAGCTATTATAGGCCTGCGACTTCAATGGTTAAAGAAAATGACAGTAATCAGAACATGGACACGAGCAAGGACATTTTCAGGTATGCAAATATGGCATCCTTACTACCCTGTAGGCTTAACAAACCAAAAACCCAAGCACAAATTTCCTGAGAAAACTAATATGCAAAGGAGGCTGCACAGGATACTTGTAAATTCGACACCTGTTGAGGTCTTCATTGCGATCATAGGATGAAATTGAGGAAAATTTGGCCCTGTAATATCTCACGGCATCAGATTTAGTTGACATGCAGTTGCTTGATCGGAACAAGCAAACTTACGCAGCGCAGCACTGATAAACTTTTTCAAAATTAAGAAACCATTACCAAGGATCATAAATGCAAGATCTTTTGAAGGCACATTAACCGACTTTTGGCATTGAAAATAAGGGACACGATCTCAGTCATGGAAATCATGACTTGCAGTGGACGGATAATCAATGTCACAAGCGCTACGGAACTGGTTGATGAGTAGGAAGAGATTCCAAATCAAAAAATGATTGGGTAGGTAAGCGAGTACAACGAGTCATGCTTACTAGGTCATGAGTGAAGAGAAAGAGGAGTCACATCAGTTTAGCAATGGGAGGAGTTGATTCAGGGACAATTCATGATGAGGTCCAAAAATGAGTCATGAGCTAAATAGGTTCTAGAACCATAAACCAAATTGAGGACCAAACAAGAAATATGACTCAAAACTTTAATCTTATAAGATGAACCTAACATCAAACTTTAAGAGGATGAGACTCAAAAAATTAAAATCTAAGGCTTAAAAAAGTATTAATCAAACCAAAGACCCAAGGCAACTTAGTGTGATAACATGATTCACTAACATTTCTTTTCAAATGACACTTTGTTGCATTTCAATTGATATACATATTGGAATGATTCATAAAGATAAAGAAAAGGCTTTCCTATACACAGTGATGTTTTCTTATGCACATTGATAGCTTATTATTTCCAGTGAGTATATGGATAAATTATTTCAGCAAGAAAATAAATAAGTGAAATGAATGTTGTTAACACAAGAACCAACATTCTTTGTATTCATGGTTGTCACACAAGAATCGATCATAAGAAAATGTAAGTTGTTACTCATGTATATCACATGTTGTTACTCTTGTATTTCATACCATTGTAAACATTCATTGTTAAGGACATCATCAATCAAAGCCATAGTTTAAATGCCAAAAGTTCTTAAGAAAATACATGCATGGTTGCATGAGGACATGCAACAAGTTCAGTTGGGGGACATGTTGGGCCTCAGAAATGTCGTATTTTCATCCACCTTTTCCTTCACTATTCCTTACATTTCATCGTCCCATTTACCTTCCATCATACCATTTTCATAAATACATTTGGGTTTCACATTATTATTTTCCACTTTGTTCATTTTAGTATTATAAGTGAATTTGTGATTAAATATTAGAAATTAACATATTTTCATTATATATCAAGGTTGGATGAGTTTGATGATGTGTGCAGGAATCTTTGAAGATTTCAACAAAGTCAAATGTTACCATCTAGCCTTCATCTTCAAGCTTTGAAGATTTGAAGAATATTTGGGACAATCATTCAAGCATATTCAAAGGAGAAGATCATGGAGATTTTGATAGGATATCTTATCCAAGATATTTGTGGAGGATTTGAAGTAGTAAGTTGAGATAATAGTGGATCTGTCATTATGAAACTCATGTATATAAGAGAGTGTTCTCTCTTCATGCAAGGGAGGCATTTAATTCATAATTTAGTCTTGCAATTAGGAGAAGGGGATTCTTAGCTTTGATTCTTTCATTGTTATTCTTTCATGCTTTGTCATTTGATTCTTGTAATATAATTTGAGATTGATTTATTTTGTGAGCTCACATATGTCTTTTGTCATTCAAATTTTCACATGTTGTATTGTTTTCCTAGATTAATTTCCTATTTTCCTAGTTAGTCTTTCAATACTTTCCTAGATTAATTTCATTTCAACAATTTAGATTAGATTACTTCTACTTCAGTCCTGCATATATAGTGTGTGTTCTTCTTAAGCCTACGAACCTCAGATTGACAAATTAAATAGTTGGGAAAGTACTACAACGGAATTAAACGACAAGATTTCTGCCTAACAAGAGGCAAATATTGAGCAAGGGGCTTCAAGCCATCTCTGGGCTACTGGTTTTAAAATCTCTTGTTAAGCAATAAAATGATGTTTCCATTTTCATGTGGATGTTTCCCTCACCTTGAGGGTTTTACCATGTAAATAATGGTGGATCTTGTTTCTTTGGTTCTCTGTTGCAAATTAATCTATGTGGGTTCTAGGACCCAACAAGTGGTATCAGAGGGACTGTGTTGAGATCATTGCCGCTTGGTTGAAGATCTTCCTGCGTGGAGGAAAGGACCACTGGATCTCCTGCCTGGAGAGCACCCACGTGAAGGGTATATTTGTTTGAGGTAGAGCAATCAAAGCAGTTGTGTTGAGATGGGTGAAGCATTGCCAACATGGAGAAATTAACTGTGAAATTTCATAAGACATAGATTATGGCGTGAGAGGGTTGCATTGTTAGCAAGGGTGTGCTATTGCAGCGTTGTACATGGAGGATTTTTTGAATTGATCAACGAGCATTGTTTCTTCATGCACAGCATGTGAGGAGCATTTTGGAAAGGTTGTGTGTAAGGAACTGTAGATTGGAGTAATGGGTCATCGATTGAGATAAGAGAAAAATAAGGGGGAGGGGAGACAGATCAAATGAATTAAGATCAGTCCGTTTTGGCAACGCACACCCTAAGTCGAGTTTGAAACACAACAGAGCTTCCATTTCTCGCCTGCGTTTCCTGGGAAATCCCACAAGGAGGAGACACGCCTGCACGAGGACCTTGTTGCAAATTTGTTGAAAATGAAGCCTGGGGACCGGGTTCTTGATGTCGGGTGTGGTGTCGGATGGCCAATGCGGGCCATGGAAGTGCACTCAGGTGCCAATGTTGTGTAATTTTCCTGACTAGCTAGTCTAGGAAATGTTGCTAATGTGTGTGTAGGATCAATGGTTTACAACATATAAATGATCATACAAATAATAAATGCGACAAAGGATTGCAAAGTTTATATTATGATATATATGTGGATTACAAAATGGTCGAATGCAGCTGAATAAACTGACAATACTTGACTAGATCAACAGACAAAGGATCTTAGCCAGAATACAAATAAGAAACTAAAAGATAATACCTGGAATATGGGAGCACTGCAGAATCAATGGATGTGTTGGGACTATGGCAACTCTGACGATAACTACTGGAAGTCTGGAAAGTTCGCCCTAGGAGATATACTTTTTAGAATGGACTAGAAACTGTCCCAAATGATGTGCCTTGCTCTAGTCCTCAGTACTGGTATCTGTTGGATTCCTCTGTTGATGAATCTGGACCTCGGATGGATACCCCTGGGGGAATGTGCCCCTCTTCTTCTGGAAAAATGTGTCCTAGTGATTCCACCATTGGAATCATATGAGATATGTCTCAAAACAACTGCCTTGGTCTACTAGGAAATGGGTTGGAAGGGTTTCCCTGAATCTGGTCTAATGCTCACTCTGGAACCCCAGATGTGCCCGCCAAAAGTGTCGCACGTCCAAGTCTAGAAAATGTGTCCCAGTTGATTCCTCCATGGGAATATGATGAGGAACCAGGAAAAATATGTGTCTTTCCCTCCTCTCAAATGGGTCGGAGGGAAATCTCAGAATTCTCCCTGGATGGGATAAGTTAACTAAAAACCCTCTCAGAAGTTGCGCCCTCACTCTAGATGAATGCGCCCTTGCCGCTGAACACTGTGTAATTGTTGTTGAAGAATGATAGAAGACCTGAATGATCTTCTCGGTGACTAGGGTGTGTCTCTAAACACCGAAATCAACCACTGGTGTCTTCCTCCTGGAATCCATTGAACTATCTCTCCTAAGATGCACCTCTTCTCCTCAATGACAAGTCAGAATCTGCATAACGATGAATTAGGTCGCAGACTCTTCTCTTATAGCTTTCCAAAACCCTAATTCCTTGTTGACCTTTTCCCTCCAAGTGACTTTTACTTTATTTTATTATTCCTTGATTAAATCACTTAATTAATTAATTAATTAATCATTTTACCTCTAAAAAGTGATTTATCCATCCTTATGGCTTCTCCGGCCACTGGAAGTCACTTCTCATCATCTTATCCTGTAGTGCTCTTTTTCCCGATTCCAATGAGCTATTACACTAAGAGGTTTCTCCAAGTAATATGCCCATTATGACCTTCTTAGTGAAATTAATTAAGATATGACCCATAATAACTCAAAATTATTGAAATCGTCAGAATGCAACGAAACCAAAACCAAGCTATGCAGAATGGATCCTGATGATGAACGATGCAAGTCAGGCCCAATAAAACCCCTCAATATCTCCCGAACTCTCTATCACCCCTATCTGGCTACTTTGGTAGGCATATCACTATGTAAAGTTATAATGTCCCAAAATGGGGTCATTACACGTTGTGGGAATCACCATAAATGACTACCAGGTGGAGTGTGCCCAGAGACACAACAAGAAGGCGGGGCTCAACCTCCTCTGTGAGGTCGTATGAGGCAACTTTTAATGCTAACAGTTCTTGTCTCATATCTGAGTTGGTCCGTTTCAGAAACTTATTCAATGCTAACAAAATGTTCGCATTTTCTCAAGCTAAATAAATTCAAGCTTAAAATGTTAATGTCTTCTATCTGAGGTAGGTTGCCTTTCACGATAGAGGTCGGTCGAGGTTTATGTTCTTGTTAGGTCTAAATAGGTGGGAGACCGCAGAGGAGGATATCAGTTGGAGGTCACGGAGGACATACTTGATCTAGTGGAGGTGCACCTTCTTAGATGGATTCTACTAATTCAGTGTGAGGAAGTCTATGCGTTGGAGTTTGTTCTTGAGAATCATGTGTACATTATCCCCGCGCATTATCTGTTCATTGTGAAGAAGTGAAGGTGCAAGTGCAGATCTGTGATTTGAAGAGTTGAGGTCATAGGCATATGTTTGTATTTATGTAAAGACCGTGCAACTAGCTAGACTTTACTGAATGTATTGTTGGCAGCGATGAACTTCAAGTTGTGTCAACTTTGTTAAATTGTTTTTCAGATAGTGTTTACTGCACGGTTTGTGCATGCATGCAAACACAACACAAAGTTGAAATGGAAAAGCGTGATTGTAAGTTTGGACCAGTTGAAAGGGTGATGCAAGCGGTGATAGGCATAGATCTGATGGATCGGCTATATTTTCATTGGGTAAGTTCACATAATCTCATTCTCAAAGTGATCAGATCTTTTGCTTGGATGCTTGTGCGAGAGGATAAACCTACATGAGGTGTGGTCTTGAATATGAGAAGAGGATGTGAAAACTCTACTTTTAGAATGTCATTGTGAATGGTAGCTAGAAATGCATTGTAAGGATTCTGAATAAGAGTTATCCATGTGGCCATCTCGATGAGGTTATTTAAGTACACAATCATTTTGTAAATGCACGCACCTAATTCCATGGGTTGTTAAGATAGTTTTGTTTTTAAATCATGTATTTAAGCATGAGTATGCTTATGTGATTTATGGATGACTTCAAATTCAATTAAATTGGAGTGGTACTTTCCCATGTGTTGAATATTGGAGTGTTGATAACATTTTTAAGTATCAGTAATGGCATGGCAAAGCAAGAGGTGTCGAGGTGACGGTAAAGTCACTGTGACAGTGAATTATTTTTTATTTATTTTGGAATTGTAAGCAATTATATGTAAATGGGAATATGTTTATAAGACCTTGAAAGGCATGCGTACCCCTCATGAATCATCAGTAAAGTCTAGACATAGGCCTAGGTGATAGGAGGGTATTTGTCTCATGAGGTTACATCTAATGTAGCCTATTTAAAGTCTTGATGAAACTCCATTGTAAATGGGCCTGGAGGTAAGTGATGAACGCTTACTTGGCTGACTTGGCCAGATTTGGTCAAGTGAATGTTCATGTCAAGGTGGAGTTGAGACTCTATTGTAAGGTCCCCGGAGATGAGCAATGAAGGCTCATTTGACAGTCTTGGCTAGATTGGGTTAAGGTTTTCGAATGTTATATTCAAGGTGGAACACTGAAGGTGTTTAGGATCGCAATAGAAGAGTTGTTTTGCAAGCTCAAGTAATCATTGTATGGCCTGAAACTCGAGCAGGCAAATCTTGTACAAGATGTTTGATTCCTTCATGGTGATCCAAAGATCACAAGAAGTGAGAATAACCATTGTGTCTATGGTACTCACTATCTTGGTGTTTTTTTATTGTTGACAATATGCTTGTAGCAAGCACAAGCATGGTTAAGATCAACAGGTTGGCTCAGTTTGCTTGGACGTTTAATATGAAGGATCTGGGAGAAGAAAAACAATCTTGGGCATGGAAATACACAGAGATGGGACTGATGATAAGTTTTTGGTTATCACAACTAGAGTACATGGTATGATACTCAGGAAATTCGGTATGAATGATGTGAAATCGGTAAAAATATTTTGGCTTTCCATTATAAGCTTTCTTCGGGTTTATGTCCAAGTGATGAAGAAGAAAAGGGTTATATGTCTCATGAATAGTGTGCTAGTAGAAAGATTGATGATTGCGATGAAAGGATTAGATAATTTCACGTGCAGTTGGTGTCGTCAATGGTCACATGACAAATTCAGGTGGAGCAATGAAATGGGTGCTTCGGTTTTTGGAAGCACGAGTATCACCTATCTTTATCTTGTAAGAAGGTGATGAATGGACAATGACATGGTATAAGGTAAATTGTTTTCAAGGTGGAGATTGTTAGGAATCTGACAACTATTTGGATAAGGTGGTTTTAACTGACCAAGATTTAAGGAAGATTTATTGCCTCTTGTTGAAACCACTGAGCTAAGATAGGGGTAGCAATTAATGTAATCAGTTTTGTATAACTGATGGAGATGTTGTTTAAATATGTAGCCCTTAGAGGCAGATATTGAGCAAGGGGCTTCAAGCCCTCTCTAGGCTACTGGTTGTAAAATCTCCTGTTAAGCAATAAAATGTTGTTGTCATTGTCCCGTGGATGTTTCCCTCACCTTGAGGGTTTTACCACGTAAATCATGGTGTCTCATGTTTCTTTGGTTCTCTGCTACAAATTAATCTCTATGGGTTTTAGGACCTATACAAAACTATAAAAAAGAAATGTCTTAGGTTACCTAGATTGTTGACTCAAGGATGCATAATTCTCACTTAGTCCCAGATTGATTATTGAATACCATTGCTTTTGTTTTTCCACCTTCATCTTGTTGCAGATTTGTGATGAATCAATATTGATCAACAGCCCATCTGCTAAGAGAAGTGCACCTCCAAATCTTGGATTGAGAGGATTCCATGTAATTGACGAGGCCAAGACAAAACTTGAAGCAAAATGCCCATGAGTTGTTTCATGCGCTGATATATTGGCCATTGCAGTACATGATGCAGTGGTATCTTGCGATGATGCGAAGAGTATTGATTTGACTAATTGCGATATACAAGCTAAGGGACCAAACTGGGTTGTGCCCAGTGGAAGGATAGACGGATTGGTTTCATCCTCCTAGGACATTGCCAGTAATCTCCCATCACCTTTAGACTTTGTCATTGTGCAGAAACAGTTAGACTCTGTCATTGTGTAAAAACATAAATTTGTGGAGAAATGACTCACCACTGAGGATCTAATCACTCAAGTGAGTATGTTCAAAGTCTTTGTAGAGAAATGTGCATGCTAGATATTAATGCAATATCATTTCATCTTGACTTGATTATTATTGTTTCTTCATTTACAAATAGGTGAGCATACCATCAGGAAGACACATAGTCAATTCTTCAGATATCGGCTCTACAACTTCACTTTTACATGGATAGTCGACCTGACAATAAACTCGGCTAATCTACCTCAACTTCAATCCCAGCCTCGTTTTTTATAGATAGGCATATAACAGTTCGTTTGGTGTTGTATGATGCTTGTTTATAGCTTATTATCTTGTGAGACGTGTTTTATATTTAAACATGTTTTATATTTAGAGGTTATTTTTGTGATGCATTTAAAATTGGTCAGATATCTAAAATTTTGGCTCTCTTCAAGGAAAACGATCCCCAAAATGCAGTCCCTCCTAAACAGAAAAATGAAGGATGAAAAAAAACTTTTTACCTCATTCATTAAGGACTCTAAAGGGATTGAAGAAGCATAATCAAAGCACAATGAGAAAGTAAAAGCTAAAAGCAATGTCATAAGATTTGCAAGATTAACATAACAGTCATTCCCTTACACAAGACCAAGGCCATCGACCTAATGCACATTGCCTCTGACATAGATTTCACAGTTTCTTGGGTCATAGAAAGGAGATGCAATATACCCAATGTTTCTTCACAAGTTGTGAACTTTTCAATTTTATTATTACAGAGAAAACGAGACTCGTTTACAGTTTCATATTTTTTTCACTTCTATAAAAATAAGTTTATTTTGGGTATTTTGGGTAAACCATATACAACACCCTAGGATTAGGTCAAATTTAATTATTGATGATGGTAACAAAGAATACTCATAGAAACTTATTGGATGATTAATGTTCATAAATATTAATTTTGATTTATTGAATTTTAAAATGATGATGACAATGTTAATGGTTAATATACATTAAATTCAATTTTAATTTATCATATTTTAAGAAAAAATGATAAGAAACATATTTGAGAAATAGAGAAATTTAAATTTAAATTACATTTAAATTTTTTGTATTAATAAGTAACAATTTTCAATACTATTAAATTAAAGTGTAAATATTTTTATTCCATTATTACAAACACATAATTTATTACAAATATTTGTATTGTATTTATTCAAAATATAACTATAAAACAAAGACTAAATTACAAGTAAATATTATTTCAAAAATTATTTAAATAAAAAA
>ML790725.1:28572-45564 GCA_009831015.1 Picea engelmannii | reverse complement strand
TCATGTTATTTTTATGTTCTTTGCTTTAGTAGTTTAGAATAGACAACTTCAATCCTCGCACATATTGTGTTGTGCCTCTAAGCTTACGAGCTCCTGGTTGACATTAAATCGTTGAGAATTTATGCGACATATTTTTCACTCAAAAATGGTCTAGAGAACTTGTGGTGGAGAGGCTCATGGGATCAAAGATTACAGTGTGGGGATTGTGCGCATGAGGAGTTCCATGGATAATCAATTGGGGGAGTTGTCAATTGCAAGGTCGATTCTCATCATTGCAAAGATTGGAAAGGGTCAAGAGGTATGAATATATGAGGTGGGTTGCTTAGTTGTCGTCAAATTTCATGGGTTCTCATGTGTGTCTTTAATAGAGGCACATAATAGTATCCTGGAGAGATTAATCGAGCCATATTTTGAAGTGAATTGACATAGATGGAGGGAAGCAATTCTGTTTGGAAAACAGATTAAGAATTTGATGGCTTATCAAAGATGGGATGGCTATGGCATGGGGATGTTGATCAATGGGAGCTATATATTCTATAAGATTGCTTCTTATGGGGAATAGTTTTTATGTTGGTTCCCTGAGTTTACTTCCGACCTCGATAGGAATTTATCTCAAGTAGTCTTCTATAGGGGATTTTGAGTTTGTTCAGTGGCATAATTCATCATTTATGGTGCACCTTTCTTGGGTCAAGTATTTTCACTTCTGTGAAGGTGGTAGCCATGGAAAATAGTGTTGGGTGCGGTCAACGGAATGATTTGATGGAAGAGGATGAGATGACATATGAGAATATGCTTGAAATTTCGATAAATGCACTGAATTCAATAGTCACTTTCGTTATGGACACACCAATGCAACATCAAGATATGGTGGGCCAGTTGTAAGATGAAGTGATGGTGTTGTGGGTTCAGGTGGAGGAGCTTCAACTCTGATCTCCTTTGTCAATTGTTGGCTCAAGGTCATAGATGAATTCTTCTCCTTTGTTGGATGTGGCTCCACTCCTGGATCTAAATTCTCCTTATGAATCTACAAATCAAGAGGATGAGGTTCCACATGATATTCAACCTTCTGATTAATCATGCTCTATTTTGTATTCTATATTTGGGCATTTTCTACAAAATATATCATGTAAAACTCTATAGTAAATTAAGAATATGGGTAGATAGGAGTTATGTCTTATATGGATGGACGACCATTATGTTGGAGGTCCCAAAATTTTGGGTAATTATATGGAATAATATTTTATGTACTTTGGGGCTTTGGTTGCACCTTTTAATGAAATAAAAATACACCAACTTTTTTGGGAAAAAAAATTGCATTCCAATTTATTTTAGTTCCTTACATCATTTTAGAATTTTTCATAAGGTTGTAATGGTTAAAACTATTATGAATAAATAAAACATTTCATTCACTATGATCCTATGTTCCATTTTTCTCTGGGTATAATTCCTCCAAGGATGACTCCTACTAGAACACCTAAAAAATCCCCTAAGGGGAAGCAACCCAAGGAGCCAACAAAAACTTCCTAGGAGACACTAGTTGAAATTGATACTTCATCCAAAGAATATGTACATGTCATTATGATACCTACACCTAAGGATGAATAACCAAACATTGTTTTCAAAGACATTGAGGCCATTACAGGCACTCAGAACCCTTTTCTAGGATGGTGGGGGGGGGATTTATAGAAGATTGTATACTGAAGAGTATATGGATGTAATCCCTCATAGTGAACTTGAGATGAGGGAAGAAGATGACAAGGTATTCATTAATATAAGGAGACCTTGATTTAATTTTTTCTCGGTGAGGACACTTGTCATGCCTTTTGTTGAGGTTATTGATTGGATCATCTATCACACTGATACAAACCATAGCACTATCATAAATGAGGAAGGAAAGTGTGTAGGTTCTTATCTCACAATTGAATTGGAGAAGTATTACAGGATACCAAAACCTAAGGTTTATATGTCAAACATATTTGTGGAATATTTTAATGAAAGGCATGATATCAAGAATATTCTATCCAGTTGGTTGGTAGAGAAAAAAATATTTTTCTTCAAGTCTAATGGCATCTATTCCATCACAAATCTATGAGAACCCTTCGTGTATACAATGGACTTGATAGATAAATCATATGGATAAATAGATTTCCTACACTTCAAATATGCATGGGTGCCACTAGAATAGACTATGGTGACTAATGGTAGCATGTTTAGTTGGGTCTCCATCCTTTCTCATTCACTAGGAAAGATGATTGAAATAGTTCAAAAGGATAGGGCCAAGCCAAGAGTAGTACCAACATTATACATGGCATCTAATTTGTTCGATGTGATTTGTGCAACGGATGTATTTGCACATGTAACCTTAATTGGCACATTTTAGAACCTCCTATGCATGTGTATTGTCAAATTCTCTAGGAGAACAAGTACAAGAAGCATTATTCTACTATTTGTGATCAGTTTTTGGCACCATTTTCATAGTCTCATGTTTTGCAAAGAATGTTTGATGTTAACTAAAGAGGCCATGAGGCTAATTGGGCATGTTGGAAGTTGTTACTTGCAAGAGGACTACACCTATTTGAGAATTTTTGGTGCAACTAGATCACCACATTTGTTACCAAGGTTTGTGCCAAATAGGTTAGTTATGGGAGAGATTACCTACCAAACTGTGTTGCAAGGATTCAATGCTTCTTTACTTAAAGAAGACAAAAAAAAAATATTTATTCCATATAAATTTATCTCAGGCCAAATAGGTTAGTTTTGGGAGAGATTACCTACCAAACTGTGTTGCAAGGATTCAATGCTTCTTTACTTAAAGAAGCCAAAAAGAAAATATTTATTCCATATAAATTTATCTCGGGCCAAATAGGTTAGTTCTGGGAGAGATTAGCTACCAAATTGTCTTGCAAGGATTCAATGCTTCTTTACTTAAAGAAGCCAAAAAGAAAATATTTATTCCATATAAATTTATCTCGGGCCACTATCACTTGAGAGATCCAAAACAAGCTAGAAAGGAAGCCAATGCCATCCTTGAGTACATATTTTTTCAAGGTTAGTTCAGAAGGACTGACCCAAAAGGTCTTGTGGTTGAACAATCTGAATTGATCTGTCCATGTTTTCCATATTCTCATGAGAAATGGAAAGATGAACTTCGTAATGAAAATTGCAAGGATTGGGATGATGTATAGGCTAAGTTCAAATCCTCGAGCTTAGTAACTTTAAATGTCATGTCCCTAGATTAAAAATTAGATGAGTTAAATAGGGGGTTAGCTGAAGTGGAAAGAACAATAAAGGAAGGGAAATACGTTATAATGCTTAAAGAGATAATACTAAGGGAAGAAAAATAAATAAAATCAATTCAAGATGAGAAAATAAGACATCAATAGGAGGAGGAAATGAAAAATAAAAATTAAGGAGGAGATAAGGAAAAGACGAGAAGAAGAAAGTGTCCAATTGGAGTTAGAAAATAAAAAGAAATCATTTGAAGTAGTGTAAAAAGGAACTGAAAGATGCTCACGAGAAAAAAATATTAGAATTTAAGATGAAGAAAAAGGAAGAAGAGGGAAAAAACAAACAAGAAGAGGATTTGAGAAAAAATGAGGAACAAAGACTCTTGGATAAGGAAATAAAAAAGAAAGTTAAATAATAAAGATTGTAGGCTGAGGAGCAAAAGAAAACATAAGAAGAGATGAGGCAGCAGGAGGAAAATGAAAAGAAAACATAATTCTACTAAATAGCTATACCTATTTAGTAGAATTATTTCTTAGAAAGATAAAGTTACAAAATTATTTATATTCATTGTCTTCAACAATTACCTTTGGGGGAGAGACTCATTTATGCCCATTCAAATTAGTTTCATTTATTGTATTTTACATATAATAAAAAAGAGTAAAAACGTAAATTCTTTGAAATTGTTTATAAGTCCCATCGAATGGTTATCGACCCATAACCCAGAGGATTATTCCATTCCAAATAAGGGAGATTCTAATTGGGCCTCTTCCTTGGTTTTTGTAATACCCCCATTATAATTCCCACTTGAATTCATGCTTATGTGCATATAATATGTGGTTATGGAGAGGCGATGTCATATATGAATTGTATTTCAATGTTTTAATAATAAATATGTGATGTCTGTGGCTAAGGGGGCAGGGACAAGAGATAGGGGCTGAATTAATCTGCAAGAGGGGGAAGTGTCTAGGATAATGGCCAACAGGGGTCAAAGGGGGGAATTACCCATGTATATCAATTTAACCCCTTTCCCTAAACTTGCCAATTGTATATGAACCTTATGATTTTTTATTGAGTGTTCCCAAAGCCAATCATTGAATACATGTAAGAGGGTGGGTGTGAGTGATCACATCCTTCTGATTGAGTGTTTCCAAAGCCAATCATTGAATACATGTAAGAGGGTGGGTGTGAGTGGTCACATCCCAAATTTATTGGGCACATGGGGGTTTAGTACAATAAACTTGGGGAAGAGTGTGAGTCAAGAAAGGCAAGCCATAAGAGAGGAAATCTGTATGGGTTGGGAGAGAATTTTTAATCAATCAAGTTTTGTGCAAGAAAATAAAAAGGAGAGAAAAATAAAGAGAAGGGGGAGTTGGTGCAGCCATGGAGGGCGAACTATGGAGTGTAATTGGGGCGAATTGGAGCTAGAGAACTAAAGAGCCAGGTTGACAGGCATGAAGATTGAACTCTTGTGTTAGTTGCACTAAAAAAATAAGTGTTTGTTGTTGGTTTGCTAATATTTTTCCTAGCAGCAAGTTCCCTTGAGTTCCCATCTGAGATATTCCTAGCTACTTGTGCCAAAGAGACCTTGGTAAACGAATGGTACATTCCTTGGGTTATTCCTGATAAACAAATGGTACATCCCTTGGGTTAACCCTGATAAATGGATGGTATATCCCTTAAGTTATCCATGGTAAAGTCAGTCTATGGTTGGGTGGAACACATGTCACAAGAAGTTGGTTGCACGATTCTTGTTTAAAGATAATTGTTTTATCTTATACAGAGTTATTTACATGTGTTATTGTTGAGCTTGAACTCTGTGTGAATGAGAATTAATTTTATGTTGTTGAAATGAACGATTTAGTTGTATTACATGTTGATTATTCACATGATTTAGATGCATATGTTTTATGGTTATGGATAGTAGCTAAATCTGTTTTAAATTTGTAGTTGTAAGCTACAAGAAATCGACTAACGGTAAAATAATTGCTTTAGTTAGCAGAAGTTTCATTTTTATGTGTATTATGCACATAATGTTTCTTAGTTGAAGGTTAGGTATGTTAAAAAAATGTTATCAGAGCTGTTAATGAGAAAGTTTTGCATGACGTGGCCCAACCTGGGTGGTTGGGTACGTTATAGGTTTAATCCCTAATTTTGAGTATTTAGGAGTCTAGTCCCCTTAAGACATCCTTGAAGCATTTATTGTGTTAGAAGACGTGTCCTTAGTGCAACTAACATTGGAATTGGGCTAGTGTCAGACTCATGAGCTAAATACTCGTTATGAAGGGCTCACATTATTGTTTAAGACTTGGTGCATGGCCATAAGCCCTAAAATTATAGTTTAGGGCCAAAGACCCTAGTTTTTATCCATGAATGATTCCCAAGGCTAGAAGCCCATCCTTGGTGAACCAATCCTTAGAATTTTTCTTGTTATGGTGGAGACTCTGCAATTTTCCCATGAGAGCTAAATGCATTGTAAATGGCCTAATATCCTATGTTTTTTCCCTTAACCATGTAGTGAATAAGGAGATCCATCACCAATGCGCCAATCCTCATAATCATGCCCATATGAAACTTGTGGAATAAATATTATTTCTAAAGTTTTTTTTCCTGGTCAAGGATCTTATGCATGGGCCACAAGCCCTAGAAGTAGTGTAGAGTGCCTAAGGTAATGTTTTTTTCACCTAACCATGTCTTTGGTGATTTGACCATCCCTAGTGTGTTAAACCTTGAAATCAATCCAATTCACACTCATGAAACAAAGACTCCTTCCATATTGCTTATGTCATTATTCAAGACCAAATTCATAGCCTAAAATCCCTAAAAGCCCCAAAAGTGGTGTTTAGGTCCTAACCCCTATTTTTTACCCTTGAACAATCTCTTCATCAAAAAGACCCATCTTTGGTGCACCAAACCTTAGAATTAGTCATGTATGTCACTTGTGGAACAAATATTCCTTCCATAAGTGTTATGTCATCATTGGGGTCCTATGATTTTCCCACGATCCCTAAAAGGAGTGTATAGTACATATTTTCATAGTTTTTTATGCATAAATCATGTCTTGGATGAGGAGATCCATCCTAAGTGTGGCAATCCTTGGAATCAGGTCCATATGCCAATTACAAAAAAAATTCCTTCTAAAGGTCTTTGTCATGGTTAGAGGGCTTGTGCACAACCCATGGCCTATAGGGTAACAATTTTTGGTTGTAAACCATGTTCTTGGCGAGGTGACCCATCCATGGCATTCTAAAACTTGGAATCAAGCTCGTATCCCACTCTTAGGCCAAATATTTTGTCTAAAGGGCATGTCGTGTGGTTTATGGTCATGTATATGGCCCATGTTCCTTATATCTAACATTTAGGGACCAAGCCCCTATTTTTTATCACAAGAAGCATGTCCTTGGTCAGGAGATATTTCCTTGTTGCACCAAACCTTATAATTGAGCATGTATCCCACTACTAGACCAAATATTAATTCCATAAGGTTTATGTTGTGGCCTATTGATATGTGCATGGGCCTTAAAGGTTTTGTATGGGGATTAGGCCCCACTATTTTGTCCTTGAACCATGACCTAGGATAAGGCACTCGTCAATGAGGAATTTAGGTCTTATTCCTAGCCTTAGGTCTAGGGAAAGAGTTCATGTAATATGTCCATTTCTAGAGGTATCTATGGTGACTCAATCCCCTTCCCTTACCACATATTAATGCCACATCTATTTATTGATGGGAGAATAGGGGTTGAATTGGACAACCAACACTCTCGATCATAGCATTATCACCTTAGTCTTGAGAATGATAATAAAAAGTTTAGAGTCTAATGCGAGCATTCAACATTGCAACCGGTATTAGACAACAAGTTATGGGTAAAGGCACAGAAACTAATTTGATTGGACAACTTAACAAAGGTAGCCTAGTTTGATTTGATTGGGAAAAAGTGTGTACCCATGTTCATAAGCAGGGTGGATAAATGCATGTTAAATCCATTGTTTCCAAGAAATAATTTGTGTCAATCCCATATGTTGAAGGCTACATTATCTACACAAACACAAGCATCTTTGGAAGCTCTTGTTTGGCTACTTGAATTAGTAGAACAAAAGATAGTACGATCTCTCTTTCTTAAGGAGTCAATGCTATACTTTATTGAGGTGGAAAAATACATCTCTTTGGTGAACGAGGGGCCCCTTACCTTATCTAAACATGTATAAGAATATACAGACTTTAATGTCCAATGATGTATTAGTGAAAGCAACTTGGTGTTATTAGTCTCTGCCTCTGGCTAGGGACTCTAGCATTCACTTTGTGGTCAACCATCACTTACTGTCCATTAATAGATGCATTATGCTTTATTAGTTGGTGTATTTTGTAGTTTTTAAAAAGATTTTACAATGTTATCAAAAATGAATTTATTATTTTCATTATTTTGGAAAAAATAAATCATTTTTATAATTTTCAATTTTGTAATTTGATTTTCTGATTGGGTAGGGTCTTGATGCAACCCTTGCTGAAATTTGTATCTCTATTTGTCATACATAACAAATCATTTAAAAATTCAAAATTTAAAAATAACCACGTACATTGCAAATTGTTGAAGTCGAGAGATTGTTTCACTCGATGGTCATGGTGGTTGTTGTCGATGCATGTTGAGTGGATATCTGTATGCACACTCTATAGAAAATACAAGCTACCACACTCTTCTACAGTAGAGGAGGAGCCATGGGAAGGTCTCGTAATATACAGGTCAAGTTCCTTTCAAATCTGACCTTTCTAATTTATCCTCTGCATTATGTAAGTCCACAATCTCTTCCATGGGAATTAGGAACCCTAATGTGCAATAGGAAAATATACAATTTTCCCTGCCCTACCGCTCTCTTCAAACTCTAATATTATAGTATAGTACAATTCAAGTTCTCAGAAATAAATTACCTTAAAACTTTAATGGAAATATTATAGTATAGTGCAGTTCATGTTCTTGGAAATATTACCTTATACTTTTCATGTCGTATGTAGGAAGCCCTCACTAGCTGTAATTATAACTCTGCAGGAGCCCTGACTAGTTGTAACTGTAACTTTGCAAGAAGGCTTTTTTTGTTACGAATCTGACAACTAATTGGATATGGCGGTTTTAACTAACCAATATTTAAGGCAGATATATTGCCTCTTATTGAAACCACTCAGCTAAGATAGGGGCAACAATTAATGTAATCAATTTTGTATAATTGATGGAGATGTTGTTTAAATATGTAGCCCTTAGAGGTGTTGGGCCTCATAAATGCCATATTTTCATCCACCTTTTCCTTCACTATTCCTTACATTTCATTGTCCCATTAACCTTCCATCATACCATTTTCATAAATACATTTGGGGTTCACAATATTATTTTCCACTTTATTCATTTTAGTATTACAAGTGAAGTTGTGATTAAATATTAGAAATTAACATATTTTCATTATATATCAAGGTTGGATGAGTTTGATGATGTGTGAAAGCATCTTTGAAGATTGCAACAAAGTCAAATATTACCACCTAGCCTCAAATTCAAATTTCATCTTCAAGCTTTGAAGATTTGAAGAATATTTGGGACAATCATTCAAGCATATTCAGAGGAGAAGATCATGGATATTTTAATAGGATATATTATCCAAGATATTTATGGAAGATTTGAAGGAATAAGTTCATAGAATAGTGGATCTGTCATTATGAAACTCATGTATATAAGAGAGTGTTCTCTCTTCATGCAGGGGAGGCATTTAATTCATAATTTAGTTTGTAATTAGGAGAAGGGGATTCTTAGCTTTGTTTCTTTCATTGTTATTCTTTCATGCTTTGTCATTTGATTCTTGTAATATAATTTGATATTGATTTATTGTGTGAACTCACATATGTATTTTGTCATTCAACTCTTCACATGTTGTATTGTTTTCCTAGATTAATTTCATGCTTTCCTAGTTAGTCTTTCAATGCTTTCCTAGATTAATTTCATTTCAGCAATTTAGATTAGATTACTTCTAATTCAATCCTGCATATATAGTGTGTGTTCTTCGTAAGCCTATGAACCTCGGATTGAAAAATTAAATAGTTGGGCAAGTACTACAACGGAATTAAATGTCAATATTTCCGCCTAACATTTTGGCGTCGTTGCCGAGGAAGCACGATGGATTGAAGTTTAGTTTGAATTTTCATGCAAGTATGATTAGTCATTCTCCTAACTCTAAGGTGACATATGGGTAAGGGCATGTAGGGAGTGTTTCAATTCCTGCAAGCATAAGTGTAAATTTCAATTCCAGCAATTTCAATTTCTGCAATTTCAATTTTTTTGCAACTGTGAAGAGGTTTTGATGTGTTTCAACAAGTGTGATTTTCAATTTTTTATTTTGGTTTGGGGTGATGTAAGAAACCCTTTTTCAATATGATTTAACTATGAGTATCATCTTGGAACAACTCGCTCAGATCCTGGCGAAAGCTGGGATTTCTTCTTCTCGGGAAGAGGAGATATTGACAACAGCCCAGAGCTTAAATGTTCCTCTAGAAACGAACGAGGAATCAACATATAAGGAACATGAGGAGGAAAATGAGGAGCTACAGCATGATCTGAGCGAGGGAAACTGTGCCTACGAAATCTATATCGAACGATGGTTTCAAGCAACTACCAGGTTAGATTCTTTTTATTTTTCTTTTTATTTTGTTAATTTACAGTTACAGCAACTAGATTCATTCATTCTTGTAAAATTCTATTTTTCATTCGAAAAATTGCCACAAAACATATTGTTGTTACTGTTGCGTGCTTGGTTCCATTGGTTATTTGACTACACATAACTGATTTCTAAGATGTAGTTAGCATAGAGTAGGTAGGCTATCATTTTCAATTTTTGTTTTCATTATCAGATTTTGCTTTTACCTAGAATAAGTATGCACTCCTCCGTGCTTCGTGCGATCACGAGGATTAAAAAATAGGGATGATTTTGATTTCAAGAATGAATGTTTTTGCGTCCATCCTTTGACCTGCAAATAAACACAGTAAAAAAAATAAAAATTAATGAATAAAAACAAAACTAATTTTACATGTTGTTACATCATGTTGATACAGTGAAAATTTTACATGTTGTTACAACATGCTGATACAACGAAAATTTTACATGTTGTTACAGCATGTTGGTACAACGACATATTACATGTTGTTATGGCGAAATTTTACTTGCTGAAATAGTGACGTTTTTGCTATAACAGTGATTGAATAAATTTGCAGATCTGCAAACAATAAAACAATAGTGGCGTTAGGAAATAATAATAAAAAAAATGAAACTGAAACTGTGATTAATTGAATTACAAACCCTTTGTTTTCTGTTCACAATCCAACTTCGACCAACAGATTAATCTTTTGTAATGCAACAAGAAAATCAAGTTAAAATGCAACTATGACTGCGAATAGGTTAAAGCGCTTGCTCGAATGATTCTTCATGACAGTTTCAACTGCCTATATCTGCGTAGTTTAGTTGTCGGTCGTCCACCTCATCTAAAAAAATTCTTTCAAATCAAATCAAAACCAATCGCTTAAAAAACGATGATCAGTTGGCTTGCCTATTATTGGCAACATAGTTTTATTCGTGTGATCCAACGCATCATCCTGTATTAGTAAACAACCAGTATGTATCCCTCCAATTACGCTTCAAAATGATCGTATCTTCTTTCATATTTGAAATTAATCGGTGGTTGGTTGTTTTACATGATGTGGCATCCGTGAGATATGGGAAGATCAAGAACTCACTTTCAACATCTAGACTCAGAGGTATCATATCGAACTACGTCATAGATTATGCATGTGTAATCAATCCATATCTTGAAGCGATCGGTCATTTCACCATTAAATGATTAAATTTTGTTCCAAAGTCAATGCCATTAATGAATAGAGATTGGATGAATCCACTTCTCTTCACATATTCTCCGGATTTCTTTGCACTATTGATATTATCAATGCTTACGATCATGACCGGATTGGTATAATTTCTTATTCATTCCAAGATCACGAGTTTGAGCACTGTCGTATTTGATGATGGTTTACATAGATGCATAGGCGATCATCATTCCAACCTGTGGGACGATAATGCATACAATCTCTCTCATCACCTTATGGGGCATCTTCATACGGTGAATGTGTTGAGAAACGTATTGAGGAAGTAAAGGAGATATTCAATTCACTTTCGATGGAAAATGGAGAATTAATGAGTCATGTTGATGATCCCCTTCAACTCCTTTGGATGGTGGATAATGTTGAACGTTTGGGGATTGACAGACATGTCCAAACTGAGATAAAAGTTTCCCTTCATTATGTTTACATTTATTGGAGTGAAAAAGGCATTGGACTGATCTCAACACAACTGCCTTGGGGTTTCGAATTCTTCGACTACATGGTTATGTTGTGATTTCGGATTCGTTGGAACATTTAAAAAATCAAATGGGGCAGTTTGCCTCTTCCACCAATCATACAGAATGACAGATCATTAGCATTCTGAATTTATTTCGAGCTTCTCTCATTGCTTTTCCAACCGGTTGGTATAATGAGCATAAACGAAGAGACGCATATGCCCACACACAATGATTTCACTACCAAATAAATGATGGCCATGTCTCCATGTCTCTACACGATCACTGTCACGATTGAAGAAGACTGGGCCATACGTCAAGGTTGGCTCGCTTGGAAGTAGATGTTTATGTTAGTTAACATAATAACTACATTATTGTTTGGGATGCACATAACGATGGAAAGGTAATGGTGAAATTGTGAAGTTGACTTTGTTCAGGTGGTAGTATTATATTGTGGTGACCTGCTATATTTATTTTACACGTGTTGTAGTTTATTCTCTGATCACCATAACTACTTACCAGTATGCCTGCACTAGTGTTTTATCTGGAGAATTGGAAACCCTTGCATTCTATGTGTTCACTGGTTACAGGTTCCATTTGATCAGTAAGATCGATGATGATGAAGGAGGGTAGCCGCCATTGTGGAGGTGAATAGGTCTATAACAAAACACAATTACTTGATCATGGATGTTGATGATATTCCCTGAGTTATCAGTGAGGCCTTTTATCTCGCAGCATCTGGGAGGTCGGGACCTGTTTTAGTTGATATCCCAAAGGATGTTCAGTAGTAGATGATTGTTCCAGATTGGAACAAAGAAATAAAACTTCATGGCTATATGGAAAGACTCCCAAAGGCCCCACAGACTTCTCAGTTAGAATAGATCCTGTGCTTGGTGTTTAACTCTAAGAAACATGTCATATATGTCAGTGGGGGTTGCCTCAATGCTAGACAGGAAATATGAGAGTTTGTAGATCATAGAGGCATTATAGTGGCCAGTACTTTAATGAACTTGGGATATTTTCCATCTTCTGATGAGAAAAGATTGGGGATGTTGGGCATGCACGGGACTGAATCTGCCAATTATGCAATGGATAAAGTTGATATGTTGCTTGATTTTGGTGTTCTCTTTGATGATAGAGTGACTGGTAAATTGGAGTCATTTGCAAGCCGTGCCATCATAAGTTCTGAGGATCTCTAGTCGACTCAACAGGTGAAATTTATTTGCAGTACCGAGGACGCCGACTTTGAAGAAAAATGTCTCGTTGTTTTAATTAAATAACACAAACAACATTTATTTCTTTGTTTGTTAATAATTTAAAAATATATATATATGTTTTTTTTTGTTTTATTATAAAACAAAAACAACAAAACAAACAAAGAAAAACAATAAAAAAATTATAAAACCATGGAAACACACAAAAAAACATTATAAAAATCAAAATTATAAAAGTAAAAAACATTGTCAAAAATTGTAAATGGACATCTCATTCCTAAAAAAGATAGTCAAGACATGTTTTTACGCTTAACATTGATTTGTTTTTCTTAAGACATTTCACGTAGCGATCGACAACGAAACATGCGCAATAACAATAGGTATCAAAACACATTCTATTTTCTTTGATTTACCACATTCGTACTTATTCCTGCATGATATATTTTTCGAACTTCTCACAGTTTTCATGCAGGATTCATACTAAGATTTTTGCAGGATCGGACATGACTAATTTTAATGCTGACGTGATTTTCAAGAATCACAAAATATTTCAGAAAAACATGCTTTGATAAACTGTTTGAAGGCGTTGATCTTCATGACGATGTTGTTACACAACAACTTTTTGCGCATCTTGATGTTTGTTGTTACACAATGACCATGTTGATACAATATCATTTCCATTTTTTTCACTTCCTATGTTGTTGCACCAACATTTCTACTTTTCCATTTTACATGTTGCGACACCTATATTTCCGCATTTTGCCAAATTTCATGTTGTGACACTATCCCATTTCTCCTTCAAACATGCATTGATCATTCCTAGTGTTGAATCCCATCTTCCATTGAATTATCCTTTATGACTTCACACACACTTATCTTTCTGAGTTGCATACATCATTTCCTTTATCTTTTTCAGTTCATTTTTTCCTTTCCAGATTTCCTTCTGAATAAAACAATCTCTCTTTTCCATGATTACATTGCCATACACATTATTTCTACTGAGATCTATCTTTTAGTCCTACCAAATATTTTTAAACAAACTCGCGTTGACTGATGTGGGATTCCTTAAGGCCCACATTTCAAAAAGTATTTCTCCATCGACCTTAGTACCTTATCTAGGATATAGACTAGAGTACCTAGAGGCTTGCATGACTTAATGGAAAGTTCTCTCGCTAGCAATCGTGGGAATACATCAATGTCCCTTGATCGTTAGATATTGCAAGTGGCTCGACATCAGCACCTCTATTCGCACTTCGCAAAATGTACTTGGGTACCTTGACACTCATTGACATCACTAGTGAGTTTGTCTCGCATTGGTTAACGACATTCATCAATGGTCGGTAATCCAATGATTTCTCTTCATGCTCGACATCGACACATTCATTCGCATCATTAGAATTGTACCATCAGTTTGTAGCGGGTGAAGACTATACACTTTTTCATGATCCCCTCAACAGTTGCAGCAGTTTGATTTCAGATCTATAAGAGTACCACAGTTCCATATTCTCTGCCTTCAACATTTCTCATGATTCAGCAGTAGCAGTTCAAATTCCTTCACTTCCATGATCCAGTTACAACAATAGCAGCATTAGAAGTTCCATTTTTATGATTCTACAGCAGTGACATCTTCCATGCTCCAGCACCAGCCATATTCCTATTGCATCGTTCATCATCATTCTTGGGTAAGTGAAGGTATATTATTTTCTAATCTTTAATCATGTAATTCCTTATTTTCTAGTAATGAATAACTTTGGAAAATTCCCTCACCATGCTCTATTTCCTTTTTCACTTCCATAACCTATGCCAAGTTGCATAAGGATATGCAACCACTTCAGTTGGGGGGGGAGGGAACCTATATTTACCATCTCATCATTCCATTTATGATTTGTTAGCACTAGGATTCACCTTCAGATTGCATGCAAGGCAAGCCCAATACCCATCAAGTTATATGTGAATGATAGAGTGTTTTAACTGGTCAAATGGAAAAGGACTCAAATGGTAATGTTCTAACTCAGACAACAGGGCTAGCATGCACCAGCAATTAAGGTCTTGGCTAACTTATACCAGTAGTTTGGGATTAAGTATGAATAGAGGGAAGACTTGAGTGAGAGGAGTGTAGGGACTGTTGCAAACATCAGGTCTACAAAAGTCTAAGGAAGAAAGTTTCTAATCACAAGATCTTCTTGACATCAGAAACTAAGAAAGCTAAATAAACATCATGATAATATAGTGATCAAACATCCACCATCACATCACCACAATAGTTCATGTGAATCCTTCAAAGCATGAACATTTAGCAACTGAAGCAAATAGACTAGAAAGGAAGTTGATTTCTATTAGCCAAAAAGTCTTAATTCCAGTACATCAATAGATCATAGCCAGTTCATTAAAATATTACAAAATAAAGCGAGCCTTTCTCAACCATCTAAACCTACTAAAGCAATTGATCTATCTATTTATAACAAAAAGGGAGGCAATAGCTGGAGGTACGAGCTGGCCTCCTTCCCTTGAAAATATCTTAAACATTTATTTTTCTAACAACTAAGAAAACAAACTATGCTATAAAACAGGAAAATGTTGGTGACTAATCCAGTGATGCTTCTAACTGATTTGATCCTCTTTTGTTGCTCAACTCTTATTTTTCAATGTGTCCTTTTGGATCCTGTAGTTGTCCTCAGCATACCATCTTCTACTTCTGTAATTTTCTCCATCATCAAATTATCCAAGGTTGTTTGCCTAGTCCTCCTAGATCCTTGGTGTTTGCTAGCAACTTCCTTGAGTAGCAACTCTGGATAGCGCACCCTAAAATGGAACAAGGAGAGAAGGTAGTGCCTGTAGGTAGCGCCCCTATGCTACATATATGTTCCATCATTTATCCTCTGTTGAAATATAAGGTAGCACCTGTAGGTAGCTCCCGTGTGTTGTGCCTGTGTGTAAACCTGCTCCCTGCCAAATATTGTGTGGCGCTTGTAGGTAGCGTCGTTGTGTTGCATATATATACCAATTATGCGCTCTGTGGAATATTACGCAGTGCCACTTACACTGTGTTTTCATACAGGTTTAGGTAGCAATGCCAAAACGCAACGTCTTTGAATCTTGAACAAGTGCAGAGTAGATTGTGTCCTTCCATGATGAGAAAACTATTTTACTTAGGTGCCTTGACTATACCATAGGTAGTGCTTTTACCACTGAGTGAAGCTAGCACTTAGCAAAAACTCAAAATCTGTGTAGATAAATGCCTAGAAGCCTATATAGATGGAAAAGATAGTATTTTCACATTAGTTAACCCTCCCAAAAAGGAACAATCCCCAAAAATGGAGCTTACCCCTTACCAACTATTTTGTCATCTTGACACTTAGCCTCACACTCTTTCTGGTAGAAAGAGTATCTTCAATTGACTCAGCAGACTTCTTCTTCTTAGCACTAGCAGGCTTCTTCAATGTAGTTGTGCTCTCCTTAGCTATTGGTTTGTCATCTTCAATGGCAACCTCAACCAACACCTGTAAATTCCTTTGGGCTACCTCATCTTGGAAATGCTTCATTTTTTCCTTTAGCTTCCTATTCTGAGCCTGGAAACCTCTGTTCTGCCTGTAGAGGTTATGGAGTTGTCTATGTAGGGGTTGATTCCTCTTTGCTGCAAATATTTCCAATTCAAGGGTATGACTGTAGCCATCCATAATATCTGTCATCTTGACTCTTTCAGACATGGATTCATTTTTCAATTTAGCCACTTATTTTCTTGACTCCTTAAGTTTTCTGATAAGTCTCTTGAAGTTCTTATCACCAGAGGGAGTAGAGACATGCACAGTCTCAGCAGGCTTCTTCTCGTCCTCTTCTTCCCTCTGTACATGAATTTTCTTGTGTGTTTCATCAGCCTTCTCAAAACCCTTTCCTTTATGCATCTTCTCTTGCACATCAACTTCTCCTTTGTTCTTCACAGGCTCTTCAAAAACTTTCACAAATTCTTCATCTTTCCTCTCCAAAGGTCTTTTGGTATGTTAAGTACCTATACCAGATCTGCAAATATACTTTAGAAATAACCAAGAATAATCCATAAACCATTCACTATAACATGAACACAAGAAATAGAGAAAACCCTTGAGGTAGGGTAACACCATATATTAATCCTTATGGAAGGATAAAACTCCTCAAGCAATCCTTGCTTGTACAATCACAATATTCTTCACTATGTTT